>JAYECN010295172.1:0-24497 GCA_035222435.1 Microcambeva ribeirae
TGGTTAAACCCCCCCCCCCCCCCCCCCCCCCCCGACTCAGCTGCTCTGAAACCACAGCAATTCACTGCAAGAAAATTAACTGACTAGCCTGTTTATATCCCCGGAGGTAGTACTCTATTCCAAAAGTAAACACTTCATATAAATCCTCTTACACAGAGTGGACTATGGCTTGTTCACCACTGCATAAAGAAGAGGCAGAGACATCTATATTGCTGCTGCTGACCCAGAAGCCAGAGGGAAGAGCTGGAAAAGATGCTCCCAGCTGCACTATGGTGCACGGAAATTGGTACCGCACGACCACAACTGTTGTCGCTTGCACAGAATTAAACCTAAAGTCTTTGGGAGCCACAGGAAAAAGGCGCCTTGCACTGCAGAACTGCACTGCTTACAACTAGCAGGTTTCTGTTCCAGGCACTTAACGGTACCTACTGCATCCCAGAGAAGTCTTGCGATCATCTACAGGCCCAGAGCAAAAGATAATAAAACACTTCATAAAAAAACAGCACCAGACAGCACTTCAAACAAGTTTATTAAGAAAGACTCTACCGAGTGGAAAGACAAATCCAGAGTCTTTACGTATAAAAGACTCTGCTAGGTCTGCCACTAACCTGTCTCCAGCTTTCTGTCCTATGCTGCTACAGAAGGAGAATAACACCCACGCCTGCAGAAAAAACATGCAACTGGAGATCTATGCTTCTAAGAGGAGGAAAATTGGGACTATAAAGAGTCCTAACTGCCTGAGAAGGCAGCAGGAATCCAAGGAATCGCAGCACTGCACATGGATTCTGCAGAATACTTTTCAAAGAGAAGCCTCCAAACCACATCTCAAAAACACATCATTCACATGCAAGTTCCTCTGTCAGAAAAAATGTCAACTTGATCTCAGCAGCTTTTGTAATTTTCACGTTGTCTTTGCATTTGCTGATAGGGATGGTATGTACTTCCTGCTCCTCACTTTCCTTTCAGCCATAAAATCCCAGAGCAGCGCAACTTAGAAGGAAGAGAGGATGCAGAAGGTACAGATGGACAACACGGCTTGAGGAACTTCGGTTACTGGGATGCAACCTCTCCTTCAGATTGTTGTGCAAGTGCGTATCCTATGGTAGGTGATAATATAGCTGGAGCTTGATCTTAAGAATCAATGGAAATATCAGCTTTGGCAGAGTAGGTTTTCACTCCCATGATGGTAGAGGGAGATCTAGCAGGTTGCTGGGAATTGAGACCCACAGCCACCCTATGAAGTCAAGGAAAGGAGGTAAAGGTGCTGGGAAGAGGTCTGGAAAGACGAGGTTCACCAGCAGTCCCACTGAAATTAGTTCACTAACCGAGTTGATCTGGAATGTGGCCATCTAATGACTTGTTTTCACAGGACTAGTAGAGAAAGGGCTATCAATAACTGTCTGCAGCTCTAATCCAATAATGGAAAGAGCAATTGCACGGATCAAGAGACTCCTCTTCCATCTCAGTTGTTAGCAGAGAACAGACATCCTTGAAACTCCTTTGAAACTACTGACAGTTTATAGACTCTTAGAACAGATTGACACGTAGCCTACAAGAAGCTTGGAGAGACGTAACTGTGTGCACAATAACACCATACTAAGTACCTAATGTCACCTAAGTGCTGCACCTCTGCCCCAATACACAGAATAATAACACTGAAAAATACATTTACAATCTACTACTGCTCACAGACTGGTCACACTGGGCCTGGCCCTGCTCTCAGGAGAGCCTCTCAAAGGAGCTAGTGTCTTCTGGAAGCAGCAGATCACTGCAAGAGCATAAGGAAGGAATACAAAACTGCTGGGGTCCCTGGGTCCCTTCTGGGCTGAATTATCTTACAGGTCTGTGCTCCAGAGCATGTGGACAGGAGGGACTTCACTGCAAAACCAAGTGAATGAATTTTGACAAGACAAAGTCACCTTATTATTTAAAAGACATACAAGTCACATTCAATTAGCCCTTTCTCCTGCTCCTACCACTGTTTTTGTCTCCCTCTTCTCGACTAGAAGGTTTCCTCTTCTTTATACAGCCCTCAAAGCAATTACTACAGACCAAAAGCCACTAAACCCACTCCCACATTGGTCTGACTGTATTCACATCAGGAGAGCTTCCCCACATCTACTGCCCTTGCTGGTGCTTAAGCAAAAACTATTTGTTTTCAGCTCAACTCACCATCCTTCCCCTCCTCTCCTCCCAGGAGGCTAGTGAAGCCTTTTAACACAGCTTGGCTCTATTACAAGTCCAAGACAACACTGCACATGGCACTAGTTTATGTAAAATAAACAAACAAACAAAAAACCCCAGGACAGTGCAATTTCAGGAGAAGATAGATGCCCAACTCCACCACAGCTTACTCGCAACAGCATGAACTCAATCAATAATAATGCTTAACACTTAGTACTTTTCGGAGCGCTGTCCTCACAACAGCCCTGTGAAGTGGGCTGTTGAATGAAGAATCATTATCCCCATATTCTAGACAGAAAAATTGAGGCACAGAGCTGCAAGAAACCTGCTTGGGGTCACAACTTCAAAATGGGGATTAAGACTCGCTCCAATCTAATCCTCAATGCACAGACCATGACAACTATGTTCTCACCACTAAAAACTACTACTACAAATGCAAGAACCCTGCAACATCATGTCTGATTAACACAGCAGAAGCAGAGTATAACGCTCTGAAGTAACTCTTGCATGGAATTTGCCCCCAAATAGCTGGGAAGAACCAGGAACGGAGCTGCCCTGTGGTCACCTGGGGATTTTAGGCAAACCCAGGCACTGCTCAGCTGGGACACAGCACATCTGGCTTTTGGACAAAGACCTGTGTGAGGGTGGTGAAAGCCAGTGGAAACACCCCAGCTCCCTGCACATGGAAGGAAGTCTCTCCTCCACCAACACAGATTCCAACAGCCAGTTGGCCAGCAGAGGATGGGACCTGGAAAATCAAGGCTTTGCTCCACAGATATCTAGGATGGAGTCAGAGAAACCTCCCAAGAGACAGCAAAAAAAGCATCTTAAATTTTGACCCACACTTAGCTAAGCTCTTAAAGACACAAACTGCAAAAGCACCATATTATTTCTTCCCCTTGCCTGAGTACCAGGCGATCATCAGGTTCCAGTTGGAATCACTCATTGTAAGCCTATCTGGAGCACACATCATGCCAACGAGTAGATAGGGAGCAGCTTCTGGAAACAGGACACTATCAATTGAATCTTATGCAATACTGCACCTCTTCTCAGAGTGCAATGCAGTCCTAAGCACATGAGCTTAAACAGCTGGACTATCCACAAGAAGAGAGGATGGCTTTGTGCAGTCCACATTGCAGGGAAGAAAAAAAGATGTCCCACTTCACAGGGAAAAAAGGAAAGGGCAAGCAAGAAAAATATTTTAAAAATCCAAATAACATCCAAACAGGTTCCAGTTTCTACCCTTGTCCCCCCTTTCCCTCCCCTAGAAGGAGCCAGTCCTCTGAAATCAGAGGGCCACAACACCCTGCAAAAGAGGTGGTAAATGTGGACGTACTTTCACAGTACTGAGATCCATGGGGTGTTTGATAATATCATGATAGTCATGTAGTTCCAAGGCCTCTGCATCCACGGGCTTGTAAAAGGGCCACGCATAGGCCGCGTGCTTCTTCGAGAGCATCTCCTTGAGGATGCTGTCACAGTACTTGAGGTGCTCAGAGAGTTTGCCCTTCTTCCCTGCATGCTGGGGGACCTCTCCATCTTCAAGGTCTTTCTTTGGTGGCTTGATGGGCCGGCCGCCGCTCTCACGGCGCGCGATGATTTTGGCCTGTTTGGGGTCCGAGAGGGGAGTGGGTGACTCGCTGCGGCTGGCGGTGATCGCAGAGGTGGTGGGGGTGGTCGTGTCCGCTTTCCGCTTCACTCCCTTCTTCTGAAACACCAAACAGATGGAGCTCATGAGTGGGCAGCCGGTGCTCGCGCTCCGCCAGCAGAAACCTAGCACAATTCATCCTTATTTCTGTGATCTGCCTGTCCTCCGACAGAAAACAGAATTACTTCACTGTGATAAATGGAACTTGTGACTAGAAGCTTCAAAACCCAATTCAGTGACTGCAACATGATGTCTCATATGTCATCTGAGCCACAGCAACCAGACATTTGCATGTCACCAACCCAAGGCCAGACACGATGCAAAACGTGTCAGTTCTCTGCACCTCCCCGAGATTCAAGCTAAGGACTCTTAGCTTATGTTTGCCAAGGGAAAGGAGGGCGCCCAGGTGATTACTGCAGCTCAGATAACACATGGTAACTTATAAATGCCAGTAACTTAAGCACAAGTCTGAGTCCCCAGTGGCAGAATCAGGCTGTAAGTTCTGAACCAAAGCATTAATAACCAAAGACCCAGGAGCCCTCAACACTTTGTATTTATGGGATGTACAGACAAGAATAGCAATGTAATGATTTTGCCTCAAGCAAGTTGAGCATCTCTATCAAATTTAAGCTGTGACTGTCCAGCCAGCTCTCTCTTGTGCTCCTATGAAGGACTTATTCCCCTGGAGAGGAAGGGAGAGGAAGTTTTCCCTCAGGAAATCTGAGGGGAATCTTGAATAAATCGCAAGCAGGATTTATTTTGCAGCATGTATCTGGCAAACTCCCTTTTATGTTCAGCCATGAATTTTGAAATTAAACTGATTCTCAGAAACAAGTTATTGGGACAAAAACTTCAGTATGAATAAGACAGGCTTCTGAAGATGACTGAGTTCACCTGCAAGGAGATCTGACTTTCAACTTCCCTAGCAACTCCCAAACTATGGGCTTAAATAAGCAAAACAATAAATTCAGTGATTCTGGTAGCCCATGTCAGTGAACAGCAACATTGCTGCAGTTAACAACTCAATTTCCCAGTAATTTCCCAGCTTAAAAAAAAAAAAAGCTTTCTCAAAGCTATATTTTCATTACTTTAAAGCAATATTTTCATCACTTTAAAGCAATACACAATTTACTAGGAAAATTCCAATTATTTAGAGCAATATTTTCATTTACCATAAGTGAACCTAGTAAACAGTGAAACACCAGTGACAACTCCCTGATTACTCAGTAAGGAAGACAGACCTAATGCACCCAAAACCTGCAGGCAACATCAATCTCCTCCAACTGGAGTGACAGGCTTGTCCTGAACTGCTTTATGGCAGTGAAGAACATTCTTAGTGCTGGAGTCTGTAAATCTTAAAGGAAGAGACTCAGGAAAAACCCCAGTAAAAAAATCACATTGGGAGAGATGCTTTGGGTTATATGGTATAAAACGTAACCTCTGAGAGCTCTGGTTCATGGAATATCACCACTGGCTATGTCTATGGTCAAATAAGAGCTTTTAATTGAGGCAGCTGACATCCCCTCAGCTGGGAGGAAGTAAAACTTTTTTCTCAGCCCACTCAAACTCGATGGGAAGCACTTGTCCAAGCACATCTCAGAGCAACAACAGCCAGAGAGGCCAGGAATCAAATACAAAGAAAAGTAATGCACGTGGCCGGCACTGAGGGGGTGAAAACGAGCACTGCTTAGCTGCCTAACCAAGAGGAAGGGGTCAAATTCTGTTTACCTTGACTACTGGTGGCGTAGGAGGAACCACCGGCATTATCGGAGCAGCAGGTGGAGGGGGAGCAGCGGCAGGAGGGGCAGTGACGGGTGGGACATTAGCAGTGATGGTTGGCACAGGGGTGGCAGCAATGACGGGCGTCTGAGACACAGCTGGAGGGACGTTCTGGAACGGGGCCGGCGGGGAGACGGAAGATACGGCCACTGCTTGCTGGGTTCCTTTCAAACGACAAAGTGACAACGCACTGCAATGTAGCGATGGTTACAAGAGCCCACGAGACACTGGGAGCAAAGTGACACTGCTGCCCCCAGACTGCGCGACCACGGGCTTGGCCAAAGACCCCAGTTCAGGGCCATAAGAAGAGCAAGGAGGACACAATGATTTGCTTGGTGTTCTTACCCAGGGGCCAAAAAAGCCAAGTGATCACTAGCCTAAGTCTTTCTACCATGAGCTTTAAACTACACAGAATCCCAGAATGGTTGAAGTTGGAAGGGACCTCTAGAGATCACCTAGTCCAACCCCCTGCTCCAGCAGGGACACCTGGAGCATGTGGCACAGGGTGACATCCAGGCAGGTTTGGAAGATCTCCGGAGAAGGAGCCTCCACAACCTCTCTGGGCAGCCTGTTCCAGGGCCCTGTCACCCCCACAGGAAAGAAGCTCTTCCTCACATGGAGATGAAACTGCCTGTGTTTCAACTTGTACCCATCACCCCTTGTCCTGTCACTGGCCACCACCAAGAAGTGTTTGGCCCCATCCTCCCTACATTCACCCCTCAGGTATTTGTACATGTTGATCAGATCTCCCAGCCTTCTCTTCTCCAGGCTAAACAGGCCCAGCTCACTTAGTCTTTCCTCATAAGATAGATGCTCCAGTCCCTTAATCATCTTCGTGGTCCTACGCTGGACCCTCTCTAGAAGCTCCATGTCCCTCTTGTCCTGGGGTGCCCAAAACTGCATGCAATACTCCAGGTGAGTACTAGCCACACACAAATGAAATACTCCATGTATTGCACATGAGCTGTGTTGCTCTGGGACAGTTTTCACCTCTCTGGCTGCTCTCAAAGCTACCCTGCTCTCAGAACAGCAGCTCAAGCAGAGGAGAATGAGGCAATAGAAAATAACTCTTTTGGACAGGTTCTGCTTTGAACAGACTTCAATCTTTCACTAGGAATGGCCAACGGTAACAACCACTCCTCTACTCCCGCTAGATCCCCATGAGTTCAAAGCACCTCAGATTCACTATGAGTTAAAATATAGCAAAGAGCAGAGCTGGGAGTACAACCCATGTCTCCTGATACCCAGACAAGGGTTTCACGATACACATGCACTGTCAAAGAACTGCTTACTACTCCAAAAGTTAAGAGGGGGGCGGGGGGGGGGCATCGAGCCTAGTAATTAATGAACAAACTAGCAACAGTTTCCTATATTTTTACAGCAGCTTTTATTAAAGGATGCTGAAAAGACAACCCCACGACTTTCTGAGCTTGGATGAAACTGCAATTGCATTTGGCACCTGGGAGTCAGGAAAGTGAAAGGGAACAGTTGACTTTCCCAGAGCAACAATTAGATCTTGTTTACAGAAAATGCTTGCAACAATTTACTCGGCCCACACAAGCTCCTTTATGAATTGTTTTGCCCTGCTTAAGGATGTTTCCCTATTAAGCCCATTTAAAATCAGCTCAAGGTAAGCTGAACTAAACTTAGTTTCAACTGATACGCAATCCTCTGCACAGCCTTTTGCAACAGCATAATAATTCCTTTTTGGCAATCACACATCATTCCAGGTATAAACTCGGAGCCAAAACAGCTTTCTGGGCCACAGTGTCACTTGTAACAGACTGGGGTGTCTAACTACCTTGTGTGTCTCTCCCTTGGTTTCCTCTTTGCATAGAGCAAGCACCAGCAGTGCCCTCTCTTATGGAGGCCGTGTGGGGACGAGCACCCCATGGATGGTGAGATGTTTGTATGATGTACGCAGGGCCTTAAGACAAACAAGCCCTGAAACAGTGGGGCATCAGGACCTAGAAGTCTCGTATTCTCTTTCACTGCTCTAACCATCTGTCCACGTGCTCCTTTACTACCTCCTCACCCTTTACATGGTCAGGCAGCTTGGACGGTGGGTCAGGCCCCCAAAACAGACTCGTAACATTCACTGTCATCGAATGAGGTTAATACCTGCACTCTGTGCGCCTGCTGATGGCTTGCGGCCTTTGCCTTTAGGAACTGGGGGTAATAATTCGACTTCCTCCTGAGGCATCTGGGCAACCTTCTGCAGAAATATCTTCTCCAGGGCTTGGGCCATGAGGACGATGTCATCTGTGGGCTGCAGGGACAAGAAGACAAGCCAGTACTATGCCATCCATACATCAGATGCAAGGAGGCTCAAGATGAGGCTTTGAACACCTCAGCGACACTGCCCTACAAACAAAAGATGGTTACCCAAGCCCGGCAAATAAACTACATCTCCTCTTCCCTGCTTGTCTGCTACCCTCCTGCTGCTCTTCCTGGTCCAGTGTGTACGTATTACTGACCCCAAGTACACTGCATTCAAAGAGTATCAGGACTTCCAACACTATCAGCTTAAGCAGCAGCAAACTGAACAGGTGCCAGCAGATCCAAGAGAAGAGCATCAACACATTCTCCACAGCTCAAACTATATATTTTATTTCAGCTAGTTCTCCAGCACGGGTCAATGATGACAAACCACCATAGGAAACACCATACAAGCAATACAGGATTTTAACAACATTAAAAACAGCAAAGAAGCCAAACCCAAAATAATAACATGCAATCACAAGTTGCACACATAGGTATGAAACACTGGCAGGGAACAGAATTTTGCTACTTGCTGAACTGTCCTCTGCTACTAAGAGGTAGGAAATATTGTTACTGCTGGACAGCCAGTGTAAAACTTGTCATTAAGATATCACTTAACACCTGCAAAATGTTGCATAAACTTTAGCTAATTTGAAAGACTTCCTAGCTGAAAATACAAGGACCAAAATCTTGAGCAACTCGCTACATAATCCCAAAACAGAAACCTACCTTTAGTTAGACAGCACATTTGCCATTTTAACTAGTGTGGGGGAAGAAAGCCACAGCACAAAGACAGCTTTGTACTTTTCCAGTAATGTGGTTGCAATTAGTGGCATTTCAAATCCTTGCAAGGCGGGCGTCTAGTGCCGAAAAGTTAGCCTGTTCAAAACCCACTGTAACAGCAGTAGTCGCGTCTTTTCTAGGCAGTGCCCCAGCTCAAAACTTGGCTGGATTCTTTACCTTGTTGTAAATGTAACAATTTGTAAACATGGTGTTGAAATCCTGCATACATTCACTGGCACTCCAATAATAGTTATGTTCCAGGCGCTTCTTGATCGTCCCCATGTCCATGGGGTTTTTTATTATTTTGTGATAATCCTGTTGAAGAAACAGGAAAAGTTAAAAGAAAAGTCTGTGCCCACATCTAGTCCTAGTTTTGTCCTCATTCCGTCTTCCAAACACACATCCCCAGATTTTTGTTGCAAACTGCAAATATCACCTTCACTTTTATTTCTTTTCTAAGTTGTAGCTTTCAGTCTATTGATGTTATTACAAATTTGACTACAAAGCATGAGAAAACAAGCACAAAACTTCCCCAATGATCATCAACACATGCTCAAACACATAGGCAAGCGACTACATGGACATTAATGGCTTTTTATAAATGCTACAAGGGTTTTAAGTGCAGCTGTGGTTTGTACCACAGAGTGGAAGGGTGCCACAATTTTTAAATAGAATAACATGACAATTTATACTCACATGGGCCTAGAATTAGGGGCAGCAGTGTCAGCAGTAGCTTGGACAGGGTACTCAGTTTAACTATGGATTAGCTGTCATTTAGGAAATGGGATTTCTGCCTGCCCTTTTAGAAGGCTGCCACTGAAACACACAATGTCAGCATCAGTAGAGAATGCACCAGAAGTTTTGGTGTCTCCCTTGAAACACTCTCCGAAGGCTTCCACGTGGGACTGCAGGCTGTGATTACCCTGGAGATGCTCCAAACGTGCAAGGTTACGTGCTTTAATTTTCTTATTTGGGAGAACAGCAGCAAGGCCTCTCATCGTGTGACCACATGAAGCCACATGCAGCCACTGGCCCTTCTCCGAGCCCAAGCCACAGGAGTGACCTGAAACACTGGCTATTTCTACGCGAGGCAGAAAAGGCAACCCTGGGGGTCACCAGGTTTGTGCAGGTTTGATTTAGGCCACGTGTGAAAAACAATTATTCTTTCAGCAACTCCTTTAAGTTCTCTGGTGACCCGCCTTTAAAACCGCTTCAAAATTCCTCACCAAGAAACTAAATCCACAGAAAGAAGACACAAAGGAGCAGAGACCTGGTGAAATATTACACAGGTGTTAAGTGTTTTACTCTTCTGGCTCACACTTTATATAGTATCAATCAACAACATCACACAGTTCTAAAGATTCCTGATCCAGTCCATAAAATCAGGTCATAACCTGTGGTAAGGGGAGCCCTCCAGACTTCACATCCCTGAAAGCAGCTTAGTAAAAACTTAGTCACTGATGAATGATCTGCTTGAGCTTGGACTACCTGGTCTGCTAGAGATAGGATACATATCACTAAGCACAGGAGACACAGCCATCGGTGCAACTGTTAAGCTCTTCCTGCTTCCATTTGGAGCTTGACAGCTCCCAAGTATCCCTGCTAATTGGCTTCTCCTGTCTCTCCTCAACAGTCAAGCCACTCGAAAATCCAGGAAAGTCCAACAAATCACACTGATGCCAGTGTTAAATGCTCCTGAGTGCAAGCACCAAGGCTCTCACTTAATTTGGACAGATATGGGACAAGTGGCATGTAAAAGTCACCACGGGTTAGCCATAAATGTAACATTAGGTTTCAGCTGCCCCAGGGTTCTTTCCTGGGTGCTGTTTTCTCCCTTCACTAAGGGTGCAGCAGGTTTTTCCTTCAGAAATGTGATGGAAATCACAAAAAGCAACCTGACCAGTGTGATCTAATGACCGAAAAACTGATCTCTCAGAGCTTTCCAAGAACAGAATACAGGGCAGGAAAAGACGGATACTTACTGGTAAATTCAATTTAATTGCATCAACTGGTTGGTAGAAAGGCCAAGCAAACTGATGCTTCCATAAGGTCTTTACCACAACATTTTGCATATATTGCAGTTGATTGGTCTTCCGGCCAGGCTTGTTAGGGTTAGTGACCTCCGGCGGCGGTGGATTCACGGGGCCCTGAGGAGCCTGGATTGCTGAAGTGACTGTCGACATCTTCCTGCCTCTGGCTCTCACTCGCTGTCGCAGTGGCAGCAACACCAGCTAGGAGATTTTCTTTCTTTCTTTATGCTCCCCGAATGGGACTGGCATCCCATTTCCAGGGCCCAACCATGCAACCTAGATCACAAGAGAGGAAGAGCACGATGTGTAAATACACAGACTTACTTGAAGTAGGCACATCCAAACACCAGGAACAGTAGAAGCATCCTGACCGGGTTCTTCATCCTTTATTTCATTTCTTATAATAAACTCTTATCTTAATGATGGGCATGGTACAAGACCCAGGAGGCAGCAGGTCAACAATTCCCAAATTGAAGGCTTGCAGAGACCTGGTAAGCTTCATAGCACTGGTTCTTGCAGTGCTACAAGTGCATCTTCTTGCAAAGAAAACACATGGAGTAGCATAATCCAGTGCTGGTATCATGCAGAGACTCCCAAGAATGTGCTAATCCAAGCCAGTAAATCCAGAACATGCAGCTCCACATCAACATAGCTGCCCTGTTTCTAGACCCAGGGTGGCTGACACTGAGTCAGCTCATAAGTCTCCATACAGCAAAATCCAGTAACTGCCCTGGGATCCTGATCCAGAGGAGCAAAAAGAGGTACAGGGAGAGGTGCTGTGATCAGCCCTGAGTGCAAGATGCCACCAGCATCATCCTAACTAGAAGTGATCTCCAAATCTCAAAGGCTGTGCCAAAGCATTGGCTCAGCGCAAGTCCTAATTCATATTATATTTATATTGCACCCCATGACTTGGGGAAGTGAGCACTCTTAATGATACGCCTGAAATACAGAAGAATACACACAAATTCCATTATTTTAGTTCTGTTTTTTCCTGACATACTCTAGAGGAAAAATTGTCTAGCATCACTGTGTCTCCTACACCATATGGTAAACAGCCTTGCTATGTCATCTTCCATAAACATTTGATATTTCAATTCACATCAAAACTGCAGCTACTCTACTCATGGCAAACAGACCGCACTTTCTAGAGGCAAATTATTTCCAATACATACAGAAAATGACACTAATATTTTCATGGACACGTACTTCTTGAGAAACGTCATCATAGAAGAGAGCAAAGACAGAGGCTGCAGTAATACAGGAAGAAAGAAAGAGCATTAGGACATCCTGGAAAAAAACTCTTCCTTGATACATTCCCAATCATCTCTGACAAATATCTAGACTAAATATAAACTATCAACCTATCCGCTGAGTAGCTGATTAGATGATGATGAGAACTAAACACTTACCTAATTTAGGGGGACTTTATAAAAATAAATGTGTAAAAACATAAACAGATCTGCAGCAGAAAAGGATAAGTAACAGTCTTCCCAGTCTTGCCCAAGTAGCCAAAGCATCTGCTGTCCAGGAAGCCTCTGTCCCAGCAGTCTCTGGAACCAGGAGAGCAGAGTGGAAGCACTGTCACCCTGGTGACATTGTGACACGAGAGATCAGACAGAAAAAAAGAGTTGGTGGCACCAAACAGGGGGCCAGCTGCGCGTACCAGGTGCCAGAGCCATCTGACAGAGCTCACCATGGCTCAGCTCAGAGGGGTCCCCAGCTCCAGACACCAGAGTTGGTTGATTTTATAGAGCTAATTTAGTTTTTATAGTGCTTGTATGGAAAATGAAGGGCCTTGCTCAGGCTTTCTGAGGAGCTCTCTGCAGGGATTTCAGTCCTCAAAGCCTTGCAGCAAGATCCACCATCCAACTGTAGGCCCCTGCTGACCATCACTGAGATGTTTTGTTTGGTGTCTTAATGAACTGAATATCCAGTACCAGGAGTGATGGGAAATGAACCACCCACAGCAAGCAACTTACAGCAATATAGAACATTTCAGTCAAGTTTGAAACTACATAATAATTTAAGTTTCCCCTTTAAACACACTAAGGTTAAATACAACATGGCTCATAAAAGCAATATTCTGTTTTCATTACAATTTCCTTATACCTTCCTACCTTTCCAAATCCAATCAAGAGAGGATTTTTTAAAACTTTATATTTACCAAACCCCAGATTTGTCACTCAGAAAACCCATACCCCAGCTCCTGCCTCCACAAGGCCCTCCCTCTGACCCTGGGCAAGCCAGGCAGCCTCTCGGGGCCCCAGCTCCTCATCTGGGCAGTGAAGATGACATTTCCCTTCCGTCCTCATCCGTTCCACCCAGCAGGGCTGCAAATTCTTCCGTACGCGCGTTGTCTCCTCACATGCACGTGCCCAGCGCTCTGCTCACCAGCCTCTAACAAGGCTCCTACACATCTCTCTAGCATGGGCTGCAATAATTGGTGATGGAACTCGGAAAGGATTTTAATTAAAAACATTAGCAAAAGGAGGAGGGGCTGGATCATGACAGCCAGCTCCGCTGCTCCTCTGGCTGCTGATTCTCTCCAATTCATTGGCTACAACAACCCAATGTGGCTGAGGAACCCAAACGTCTTAGCAGCACTGTCATCTAAATTCTGGATCCTGCAGCTGAAAGACAGGAATAGCTACCTGGGCTATTGCAGCAGCACCGGAAATATTTGTTGCTGGCATAAATGCAGCTTTAATGTGTGTGTGCAGCTAGTTCTTCAGAATGAACGTGAGCACCACCGAAAGCCAAGATCCTTTTCCCATGAGTTAAACCAAGAGCTCCAATTGAAGTCTCGGTCTTACACAAGGGTTGAGGAGATCTCGCTGCAGTAGGGTAGGAGATGCTCCTCTTAGCACGATGCTTCCACAGGAAACAGGGCAAGGACCAATCCAATCGCTCCACTCTTCGCTAGCTCACGGCATCGTGTGAACCCTCCTCCTCACTTGCTGGGGCAGCTGCTCTGACTCCAGATCATTCCTGATTTTTTTAGAACTGAAAGTGTCCTTTTATTTTCATTCTGTTACTTTTAACTTTTCAAAATAGTGTTTTGGTTAAAAAGAGAAAAAGGAGGATTAGGAAAACTTTCAAATAAAACTTGCTTCTCTAGAGTTCAAATCTGTCCCTTTTGAAATGAGCTGCAACCTCTCCTAGAATGAGACCCAGCAAATCTACAGGGCTGGGGCTCGTCCCTTGGGCAAACTAATCATCAAAAAGCACAGCTAGGCTGCAATGTCTTTTTTTGTTATTTTTCATTTCAATTCAGTTGCTTGCATAGGTCAGTCAGTGGAGAGACAGTTGGCATGGAAAAAATCCTAATTCCTTGTATTAGCAGGAAAGCATTTTAGCAAACTTATGCAGCCCACAGACAGTCGGCAGTCGTGGAGACTGTTTTAAAAGCAGCTCTAAAGCCTCAAGAAACCTGCACAGTGCCAGCGAGCCTGCTGCTCCAGCCAATGCTCTGCTACTTCCTTTTGCACTGCACAACTTTTAAGGCATGGCTCTGTCCCTTGCCACTGTTTGGGTGGCACAGGATGGCATTTGTACTGACTGCAAAATTAAAAGGTAACTTTTCATATTTTTAATGCTTTAGCACATGGGCACTGCAACTCTTTTCATTGTGGTAGTTCTGCAGTTATTTGGACACGGCTGTGCCCAAATTGCACCCAATTTGCATGCAGCTGTGGTTACAGCCCACTTTATTCAGCACATAGGCCACTTCAGCAGGAAGATGTTGGACAGCAAAGGGGACGGTGCAGAGCCTGAGCACAGTGGCCAGTCAAGCCTGAGGCAACACATGGATCTGGGGTTATTTAAGCACTGAGCATCCAAATGGGGTAAGAGAAACAGCGTCCAGGTGACAGGAAGATTATCTTTCTCTCCAGTGATTATTAGCAATCGCTTTCCCAACCAGACTTTCCCCTCCCCATCCTCAAACCAAGTAACATCCACTGCATTTCTGATAAATGATCTGTCAAGAAAACACAGGTACAGAGGTTTACCAGACCCTCTCCCAAAGCCTTGCTGTTACACACAGTGCAAAAAGATCCCCTGAAGCAAACCTCTTTATAGCCCCACAAATGATACATCGCTGCCCATCAGAGTATACAAGTCAACTCACCACAGGCTGAGTGCAAACTGAGAGGAGTTGCACGCAGCAAACAGAGCTCACAGATGCCCTTTTCTTCCTTCCCCTCTGCCTTCCCTCTTCGCATCAGCCTGGTATGGGGATGCTCCTCCAGGCAGCTTCCTCCTCAGCACCATCCTGGGACTCAGAGAGGAGGACATAACTGTGTCCTTAGCTTACCTCCGTGTGAGGGAGGAGGACAGTCACAGAAGATTAACTCAGTTCCTTGGCTTTTGACTTGGTTTAATGGTCATCAGATTATACAGATGAATCTCCCACCTGTGGTCTCTTTGGCTATTATAAGAGCAGGTGTTTCCTTAGTATGGAGCCTGTGGGCTCCTAAACAGTAAATAAGAGTCAGCCAAAAGTAACTGGTAATTTCAAGGGTCCTCAGTTCTGAAATATCCTCAACACATTCTGAGAATCAGACTCAAGGGTACCTAAAAGTCACTTTTCCTCGACTACAACAGCACTAGTGACTTTTACCAGCAGTATTCTGGATACCTTGGTTAAAATGATGGTCTCCCTGACAATTATTGGGCCAAAGCATCGCTCTCCATCCAAGTGCTAATGCCACAGTAGGCACCTTCTAGTAAGAGTCTGAGCAAGAATTTAGATGCACCTCAGACACCATCTGCGAGGCATGAATCATATGGGGCTCAGTCGCCTTCTAAAGGCTGCAGTTTCAAATACAGAGTGATGTTTCACAGTGTAACAGGTTCATTTTCATAGCTTTGACTGTTTCTGAGAACCATTTAGATAACCAGCTTCTGTAATGTAAAAGGTATGGCTGATCTTGTTTTGGAGCAGGGAAAAGGACAAGATGACCTCTGGACATTTCTTCCAACCCTACTTTGTGTGATCCTCTGACAATATTTAAGCAAATTTTGACCCAGAAATATGTTTTCATGAAAGGTCTTGAGCCTATGCACAGCTTTGTTAGTAAGGCTATAAGAGGAGAGCAAAGCAAGACAGCGGTTGAAGAGTTTACTTCAGGTGTTGTCTCTGCTTTACAGGAAAATTCTATCAGTTGTGCCTCTTGCAACAAGATGCACCCATTACACATTTCAGGCAATGGAAGAAAAATGTTGTTTCAGCCTTCATTTTCAATAGAGATTTGGCACAGAAAGGAAAGTGTTCAACAGATCTGCATGTCTGGGCAGAGTCTGCTCATGCCACTTCTTCCTAGCAGGGAAAGGCAGAGATGCAATGAAATTACCCTGGATGATACATAGGGTTGAATTCAGGATACCCTGTAACCATGAAGAGGGCCAGAGAGAAGACAGTCGGCAGGAGGAAGGTAGCAAACCTGCCTTTTACCATTTGCTTTCTCATGCCCAGTGCATCGCAACAAATATATCAACACACCTCAACATGACACATCTATTTGACAAGATCTAGCACTCTAGGGGTTACTGCAGCCCCCCTGAAAAACCATTTACACCACAACACCTGCAACCTTCGACTTCAGGCAAAAAAAGGAAGCTCTGGGAAGGTGCCTGGCACGTAGCCACATACCATACAGGCTCTCAGTATGTCAGGAATAGGATGGGGGTGGGATGTGGGGGAGGAAGGAACATGGCTAGGGGCACCCTGAGGTATGGGATAAACCACAACACAGACAGCAGCTCAGGCATCCTCTATTATTCAGCAACCACTTCAAGCCCCATCCTGCAAAAGCGCTAAGGAACTTCCCTGCAAAGTTATCCAGTTTTTAATGGCTCAGCACCTCTCCGGAGCTGGGTTCTGCAGACATAACAAGATGCAACTAATTGGTCAATCAAGATCAACTTCTTTCTCAGGGAAATTTCAATGGCAATACAATAAACTCAGGTTCTCCTACCTTTCTGTCTCTAGGGGAGACCTACCTGCTCTCCAGCTGCCTATTAAGAAGAGATAAAAGGATGGAGGAGGATCATTGCAAGACATCTGGGATCTGCAAGCCTGGTGAGAAAGAGGTAGGACCGTGGCACTCTCGTTGATGCAGTTACAATAGCTATGCGAGCTGATTTAGTCAACACTACCAAGCCCTGAAGATACATCTTCTCACTGCATGACTGCTGCTTAAAACCATCTTGGCTAGAGGAGTCCCCTTGTATGAGTAAAATTGCCAAGCCTAAGTGAAAGTCAGGCAAGGAGAGAAAAAAGCTTGGTGACCCCAAACTCAAACATTGCTGACGGACGTTAACTATAGTCTCTGCAGACCCAATGACGACCTTTTCAGCCTGGCCAGTTTCACAAATCAAGACCTGACGCCAATGCTATCTGCTGGGGTGCCTGCTTAGATCCATTGCTCCATCTCTAAAGGCTTCTAGAGCATATTAACACTTCAAACTTCAAAAATGGACACAATCTACTCTTCCATCTCCACTCACTCATGCTTCTGCATTCAAGACCACGCTTCTGGGCTAATCAGAACTGCAAGCCCATTTGTGCACTTGTCTTTGAACTGCAGTCACTCATTAGCATCTTACACCCAAGCATTCCCAGGTGCTTTTTAAACAGGACAGTGAAGTTACACAACACTAACTTGCTTGTGACACATTTCACTGTCAAGGTATCTTTGGCCTCCTGCTTGCCCAGCCATCAGGCCATGATGCTGCAGCCTGCAAGGAGTAAAGAATAAAAACCTCACTTGCCAAGAGGTGACGGTCTGGAGGCCAAGATGACAAGCAAGCAGGCGTAAGGTGCTCATCATTTCTATAGAGTATGGTGATGAAAGTCCTGCAAAGTCTTAATCTTATATTCATTGGCTTCAGCAAAAGCCAAACTAGACTGGAGAAAGCAAAACTGGTGCAAAGAACAAATACAAACAGTACTAAGCTGGAACTAAACTGGAAAATGACCTTAGCAACTAATCCTGAAGGACAAGAAATAAAAAGCCCTATACCCTGTGTGAGAGAGGAAAATATAGAAAAAGTCAGGAAAAGAAAGAAGGAGTAAATATAGAGAAGAGAGGAAGTTAAGCTTCCCATTTCATGCAGTTTGACAGTGTGATTGACAACAGGCTGCTGTTAAAAGCTGCACGGTAACCACATGGTCTCATTCTGAGCTACGGCCTGGGGCAGGAGAGCAGCCCTGGCACGTTCCTTTGAGGCTTGGTCACCACTTTTCCTACACACGGACAGGACAGTCGTGGACCAGGGCTTCACTGTGCCACACGTTGCAGTCTGTGCAGTACTAGACTCCAACCTCTGCTAATCACCAAACACTGTAAACAGGCAAGCAGAGAGAGTGGGATGGGGAAAATGAATAAAAAACAGAGATTACAGTGACTGTGAGAGCAATAAGCTGCCAGGTTAAATACCTAGACTTAATTTTGTTTCACCAGGCTGCACCTAGGCGCCACTTCAACACCTTCATTAATTCTTGGAAGGGCACTACCACCAAGACACTCCACAGCTTTCGTGCAACTAGATGCACCGAGCAGCATGCATAGAGTCTGCCCTAAACTGCAGACAGTCTAGACAACCCAGAAAGAGAGAGGCCCAGCCTGGCAACACACAGCGGCCTAAAGAAGAAAAGAAAGAAGTCAGAGCACAGGTTAAGCAGCACAGGCTCCTTCCCTTCCATTACTGCATCCCAGCTACTTCCAGGCTCTATCTCCTAATCCTCTGCTGTTCATCCAGCATTTTATAGCATAACCTCTCCAACACATGACCCTATTTCAGATTCAGCCTGTAACTCCAGAAAAGAACCTTGCCAGTTTCAGAGTAGTAAAGTAGTAAACTATTTCTGTTAATCTAAAAAAAAAAAAAAAAAAAAAAAATCACACACACACACAAAGAACACTCTGGCATAGACCCAAGTTTCAGATGATACGTACATAACAGAAGCATTTATGTACACCCACTAAAGCATAACATGGCAACACACGCGAAGACTTCAAACTCCTAATGGGATTATTGTACGTCTACACCCTCACAGGGTTTTCCTTTTCTACTTTCTAAAGGATATGATCTGCACAGTTAAACATTTGTGTTTTGAAGGCAGTCTGCCCTTTCCCTTTTTAATCGGGCATACAGTGCTCTGTATATTTTTACAGTACAATAAAAAACCCTCAAACTCAGTTTTATTCCACATACAGTGAACAAATTATAAATAGCTTTTTCATAACAGATTTTGTCATGATTGTTTCTTTTTCTGCACTTTGATTTCCAAAGGGAGAGATTATCGGGCACAAAGCATTCTGAAGGAAAAGAAAAAAGCAGGAGAGTGAATGCTTCCCTGCCGGGCAGAGCATCTCCAACCTTCTGCTATCTCTGCAAAGAACTGCAAAAAAGGGACAGCTGCAAAACAGGACACTGACACCACTGCCCAGTTCTTGACTCTCTGTGCTGGGGGCTTCTCAGTTCCTCTGTTGTAAAATGGGGACAGGAACATTCCCTATCACGCACAAAGACACTACACTTTTCTTGTGCATTTATACAACCCATAGCACATTCCTTCTCAGTGTTATGGTAATGTGATTAAAAAACAAACAAACATCAACCCGTATTTATGAGGTATTCTTTCAGCACAATGCTCACTGTCATCTAAAGAAACGACGAAGCCAGAGCTGCTACCTGCTTCACCCTGGCCCTAGCACTGCAGGGCTCTTCAGACGTGTTTCTGAAAGATAAACCACAACAGCAGTGGAAGTTTCATGACTTCATGGCTCCATCTTTAGCACGGGAGTTTTAGATATAACCAAATTACACTTCCACTGGAATTTAATAGGCTATATGTAACTAAGAGCACCTCCTTCTAACAAAGCAACACAGAGGAATTGTTCTGGACAAATATGGAGTCTCTGCAAGTGGCACTCAATTCATATATATTACGTATTTAAAGGACTGCCTTCTGTTCTATGCGCCTAATAGCCTACATTGTAACACTGCCTGACATCTCTAATATTGCATGGTCATGCATCAGCATTAATAACATCATTTACGAGTGCTACAGATGTTATCCTTAGTGGTAGCTCCACGCAAACACTGCCAGTGCGACAGACCTAATAAACACACACAGATCTACACATTAGCTTGTTGGAAACATTTCATAGTATGGAACAGAATCGTCAGTGATTCACCAGGGAAACACCTTCCTGCAGCAACCAACTTCCCTTGCACACTCTCATGCTCCAGTGCTTTCTCCTATTCATTTTTTAAAATTATTTTTATGTATTAAAATAATAACTGCTACTATTCTAAAGTAGAACAGATTTGCTTTAGGACAAAAAGCATTGCAAGCACGGCAAAGAATGGATCAGCTCCTACTGGTTCATAATTCATGCTCTCAGCTTACAATCCTGCAACTTCCCCAAGCGAAGTCTACCTAAATCAATATATGACACTCAAGTTAGTTTAAGAGGCTGGACAGCGAAGAGAAAGGGATTGAATTACCATGACTTAAAATTACTGCTTGTTAACTGAGCCACAGTAACATTAGACTTGGTAATTGGGCAGAGCAAGTCCACCCACCCATCAAGTTAATTATCGCCCTGAGTCGACAGATGAGCAGTAACCAGTGCAGCAGCCCCCCCTTTTATGACCACCATATTCCCCAGGAGAGGTTGCAACAACTTCACTTTATCTGTTTCCAAACCAATTTAAGGACTTTGTCTAAGCAATGATGTTGTCCCAGAACAACTCAAGGTGTGAGCTTGAAACAAGCACAGCCAAACAAGTGCAAATGCCTCTACGTGTTCTACTATTTGGGATGAAAAAAACACCTCACTGATTTTGCTAAGGTTGAGTAGATCCAAAAATTGCTCAGTCTTCCAAGGAAGCTGCAGGTCAGTTAAGAAGTGAAAATTAGCGCTAGTTACGCTGCTCGCATTCCCTGGAAGGGCCCCTGAGCAGAGTTTCCACCCAATTTAAACCCTTTTTTCCAGTACAGCTTGGTTTGCTGTACTCGACAGGTGAGTTTGTCGCATGAAGAGCATCTCTGGTCTAACTGTGCCTGTGCATGGAACGCTCTGCAAGGGTATCAGCGTTGCCATAGGAAAAGAACACTCCAAGCAAAATTTCAGGAATTGAACAGCTTGCAAGGCCAGGAATAACAACTGCAACCTCTATCTTCTCGAAGTAAAGAGGAGCAAATGGGGTTATTCCAAAAGCAGCCCTGCGACAACTGGAATTGAGCCCCAAACTCAAGTTCGCAGCTAAACGTCTTCAAGTTTGGAAATGTTCACCTTGAGACATTTAGTTCTGGTTTAGTCCCCATTTCCAGGGATTTCACCTCAGGTTCTCTTTGCTTTACCTGCTGCACTGCTGGCAGAGGAGAATGTTGAGTTCTGGTCTCAGCAGATGAAGAGTCCAACAATTCTCCTGCTCTGTCCAGGTTATCCGTATTGCTGAAACACTCCCAGCCATGATGCTCCTTCTTTAATCAAATTCAAGCTAAGAGGAGACTGAGGCTTGCAAGGTGTGAAAGGAATCTAAAATAGCAGCAAGTCTTTCCTCACTTGGTGCCGTATCAGCAAGACTGGAGGAAGGAGCGAGGACTGGGAGAAAAAGCAGCCTTAGCAGTGCATTACTGTGAATTTCCACACTGCTCTCCAGAAGTATGCAAATCCTTTTCCTTTTTACATTGGCTTTAGTAGAAAGTGGGTTAGGAGTATTTCTACCCTTATATTGTACTGCTAGGGCGCCACATAAAAAAATACTAACCTCCGACAAGTACTAATGATTGACAAAAAGCCACTGACATCAGAGTAAGACAAGCTGGAATGAGCGGCTCGATATGCACGTCCTTCCAAAACATCCTAACAGCTTCCAAACAGCTCACTGAGCAGCAGGACAGACAATGGCTCCTTGCTAATTCCCCCAACTCCGCCGCTCACAATAGTGTGCTGGGCTATTACTGTAGAATAATGTGGCAATTTATAAAAACAAAACAAAACATACGCTTCACAGTAATGACTGGGAAACCCACTGCGGATTAATGAATTCTGCAAATTAGCAAAGGAGGGAGAAACGAGGATTGGAGAGAAACAACTGACAGTGCTGCGATGCAAAATGCTCTTTGTTCGTTTATTTAGCTAAGTGTGGTTCTGCCTGCATCTAAAGCACCTGACAGCTCACCAAACTGGACAGAATAGTGTATTTTGTAAAAGTAATTAAGCCCTTGAAACATGAGACCTCCCTACATCACTAGGCTGCTGCGGAGGAAGAGAGATTTGACTCCCATGTTATTTGTGCTCTCAGTGAGGCCGAGCAGGACCCCAGGTTACCCAAGGGAGAAGGAACAAGGCTCCAGGAGGGCAGCAGGGCTTGGCTGGAGACCCACAGCCCGCTGCACAAGCACACATTATAAAATAAGTGCTAAAGGTTAAACAGCATCTTTCTGAACCTACATCCATGAAAAGACACCTGCAAAAATGACTAGAAACCACAAGCTTGCACCAGCTTTGCCTGTAGGAACCGCACTGAGTTTGCTAGGGCTGAGCTGGGGAACAGACCCTTGCACCAGACAGGCTGGATCCATGGGCACAGTTTGGGCACACCAGGACTCCCCGTTACAGTCCCAGCACTTTAGGAGATGATTCAAGGATGAAGGTTCAAATGGACAGTTCTTAAGAAACAGATTTTGCAAGATTACTAGGAACTGTCATTTAACTCATTCTACCTAGTAAAATTACAACAGTCCAAGCAAATGCTAGTTATAAAACTGAAATAGGTTTCGTTTGCAGCAACTGACAAAAACAGTTTACATAAGGAAAAAAAAAAATACTAAAAAAGGCACTGCTGCCGACCATGCACCTTGAGCTGGTACACAAGGCTCTGAAATGGGGTTTTATTCTAAACTTTTTTTTTTTTAAATGACAATGTTTTTTGAAAGCACCTCAGTTCTAATATACCAGACATCTTATTTCCAGAAGTGGTTTAGGGGCCTATTTTTATTTAAAGCAAATGAAATTAAGACTCCAAAGACGCTTTTGAGGAAAGGCTTCAGTCCCACTACACAGTGCACACGTTCTTTTTAATTTAAACTCCGTGTGCGTAGGTCACTAAAACTAAAGAGGCCTTTCAGTGGGACAGCTACTGTCTGCAGTGAAGCACATAGACAACAACTATAGAAAACAAAATTGCACTCAAGCTTACACTGACTGCTGAATAAGACTGCACCCCTTCACCCCGTCCTTTTATTAACCATTGTCTCAAAGCATTAAATACATGCACATTTTTAACTCACGCGGACTGAAGAGGAATAAAGCACAATCTTGCCACTTATTCCTTCCAGAAAGGAAGGTTTTAGTTCAGAAGTTACTCTTTTTCAGTGGGAGCCTTGGAGTGTGTTATGAGAAACTCCTCACTTTCCAAGATAACAAAACAAAACAGAGGGCAGTCTTCTAGCTCTGTGATCTGCTGATTAGGAGGCAAGGGCTTTGCACTTGCAGAGTACTCAACTTGCTGGGTATTTTTCAGCAATACAAACTTCTGTGTTTCCTCTGCTTGCAGAACTGCCTCAGGGATTTGTTTGTTTTGATTGATGCATGTTTATTCCGCACTTCTCACCCATATATTGCAGCACATATGGCAGTCACCAAGTCCTCTCTAATACCTTGACTTATCTCTGGGTGAATTAAGGACACAAGTGTCAACTTTAAATCTAAATTTCCAGTTCAATCTAGAGACACCCACCTTAGCATACATGCATATACCGAATACACTGAAAATAACAACAAGAATGTCAAAAAATAAGCAAAAACAGCTCCATTCCCCACCCCAGCAAGGCACAGCAGGTGTGCTTTGCTAATTGCCTTACTCCCTAACCTACTATTTAATAGTGCCAGGAAAATAGTGTGTAAAACAGCTAAACATTGGGAGAACTAGCAAAACTATTGCCATAACTTATCCGAAAGTTGATTCCTTTTGCTTTTGATTCCCACTGATGGGAAGGTGCATCCACACTGCAGCACTTAAGCAATCAGAGGGCACCTCGCACTCCAAGTGCCCACGGTCACTGCGATGGCAAGTGAGTTCCCGGCAGGACCGGACCGCATCGGGGAGCAACCTGGACACGTCAGATTTCTCCGAAAGCGAAACGAGCAGACTGCAAATACCGCTCCGCTCCCCTGTTACAGGGGGACTGCAAGGCAAGCACGTTGTATCCAGGGGCAGCCGAGAGCCGAGTTCCCAAGTTTTCCCCTTTTATTATCCTTGGCCTTGTTTACGGCGCGACACTTCCGTGGATAAATCCGCACGCCGCGTTTCTTTAAAACGGAGCGAGCTCAGGCAGCAAACTAGGGATGTCGTTTATTCGCAAAAGTTATGTAAACAGCAGAGAGTGACATGAGCAAAGGGAGCCCGGCGCCTATATGTAAACACGCACACGTATAGAAAACATATAGGTGTTTCCAACATGCCAAACGTGCTCTTCCCGCCGTGCCACAGAGCTTTCCACGCTCCCAAGGCAGCAACCCAAGGGAAACAGCGGGGAGCAGGGGGAGTTGCCTCCTTCTCCCCCTTCCTTTCCTAAACAACCCCGTTGTTTTTTTTTTTTTGTTTGTTTGTTTTTTGAATGATTTCTTTTTGTTTTCTTTTCACAGCCGCCCGCTGCCCTCCTCCTCCTCGCCCCTAATTTTCCCTTTCAAAAGATGGCGGGCAGAGAAAGAGAGAGAGGAGGGAGAGCGAGAGGGGGAAGAAGAAAAAAAAAGGGAAGAAAAAAAAAAACACAAGAGAAAAAA
>JAYECN010295275.1:0-24497 GCA_035222435.1 Microcambeva ribeirae
GGAGGCCCGTCCTCGGCGGGGAGCCCGCGCTGCGCGGACGCGCTCCCGCCCCCGGAGCGCGCGGAGCTGCGGCTTTTCGCGGCCAGCGCCGGTGCGGTCCTTTGGATGCCGTGTCGGATGTCTGGCCGGAGGAAATGGGCGTCCAGTCCTTTACTTGCTGTCTCTCCTCTGCTCGGGAGCTGCACTTCCCGAGAGATCCCCGCCCCCCGCCAGGGTTTTCTCCAACCTCACGTAAGGTTATTCCTGTATCTCCTCCGCAAACCGACTTTCGCTGTGAACTTGCATCTTTATTTCCCAGTTTCCAGTCTTTGCCACTGCAGATTCTAGAAGAGAAAAGGCCGTGGAGACCGCGGCCCTCTGTAAAGCCCTGTCAGTGTAGCCCGTGTAAAAGATGTTCTGGGGAAGCGGAGCTACAGGGGAGCTAAATGGATATTTGTGAAGCTCTCATGTTATCCTCTCAGTTCGCATGGTACTGCGGGGGGAGCGCAGCATGAACGGCCAATCAAAGACTCAAAGTGATAGCACGTACGTTATTCTGAAATAATACTAGATGAATAAGTAAGATAACTACTGCCTGGTCTCACTTAAAGTCTTATTTTCAGTGAATGGACCTATATTTAGCTGTATTTTTAAATGAATCTTGCCAAATACCAAATATAAACTTGTTCTGGCTTAACTTTTTTTTTTTTTTTTCTTCTTTTTTAATATAGGTAATCAGAGGACTGCTCAAATTTTGGCCAAAAACTTGCAGTCAGAAAGAGGTTGGTTTTGTTTCTATTTTATAAAACGTAGAGCAGCAGGTCCACATACCTCATCTTTGCTGCGCTTCTCCAGGGATCTCGCAGTTCCCAAATTCTTGGGGTGCTGATGTTTGTCAGCCACTCAGTGCAATATTGGTTCTGTATCTGCCACTTCCTACTGTGCTGCTGGTCTCAAAGTTGTGTTAAGAGTTGCGTTACATTTAACATCTCTGACAGGGAAGTAACTTTCTCCGGATGAAAAGCCCTTTAGCAGACAAGTGGCAGCTCCGAGGCAGGCAGTCTGCAACGTGCTGCGTTTGATACCGCAATACCCGGCCCGCCGATGTGGAGCGAGCGAACGAGCCATCGTGTGAAATTCTACTTCAGCGCAAACGCTTCTTCTGTGTCAACACAACTTTAAATGCCCTCGGGAAATTCATTTTTCTGATTATCCGTCTCCTATATAATGAAAGATGGGAGCTTGATGACCTACAGTGCCCCCAGAGCCCGCCTCCCTGGCTGCCCTTTAGAAGTGGGGCCCCTTAGCACGAGAGCCCCCCTTGTGTGAGCAGGGCTGAATCCTGCACGCTGCCGCCGCCGCTGCTGCTGCTGCCGGTCGTTTAAAACTGAAATTAACTACCTGCCACTTAGAAGCTGCTTTGGAGATCTCCAGTAACAACAGCCTTTGCAGCCACTCTTGAAGAAACAAAAGGTTTTAGCATTTTTTAAACTATTATTTAAAAAAAAAAAAAAAAAAAATCTGACAAAGCAGCAGGGTTGAAGCGCTGAGAGCAACCGTACAAGAGAAATCCAAGATGGGAGCTTTAATGTGGTGGATAAAAGCGACAATTGACTTCTTTCAGATTGCAGAAGAATTGAGCTGTGGCTGTCTCTAGAACATGATTATACACTCTGCTCTCGGCAGGATTCATGACTAACGTGTAAGCTGCATTTTGTCTGTATTGGCAATGCAAAATGTTCTCATGCTTTTTGATGTGTTTTTTATATAAACAGGTAATGTTCTTAGGTGAAATTGAAGAAATCTTAGATGTAATAGAACCAACACAGTTCAAAAAAGTAGAAGAGCCTCTATTTAAGCAAATATCCAAGTGTGTATCAAGTTCACATTTTCAGGTAAAAAAAAAAAAAAAAAAAGTATAAAAATAACTTGTAGTAACTTATTTTCTGTTTTTTGACTCCTAAACTTTGTATTTCAGGTTGCAGAAAGAGCATTGTACTTCTGGAATAATGAATATATTCTTAGTTTGATTGAGGAGAACATTGATAAAATTCTACCAATTATGTTTGGCAGTTTATACAAGATCTCCAAAGAACACTGGAATCCGTATGTAATGTTAACTCTTCCTGTGCTATCAGAATCAATTGTATTACTCTGTTTTTTCATGGTTGGATCATAAGGAGATAATAGAATAGGAATGGAAAGAGTGGACAACTATAATATATGGACAACTCTACCACTATACAATAGTTGTATACAAGTGCCAAATAAACAAACTATGCAATAGGTGGTCTCATTTACAGTAAGAAAACAAGCAAACAAACAAAAAACCTGAAATCCTTATCTGGTGCCGTAGCTTCATTGAATTCTCTGGAGATGCACGTGCAGCAAAACTATGCTGTCCATAAACATTTCTGGTAGCGTCCGTAAGCCTCATCTTAAACCACATGTCTGTCAGTCCTCTGCTCTGTTCTTCCGCCCCATCTTGAAGCTGTTGGCCAGAAGCTTTACAGACCTGAAGTATTTCAGGTATTCCAAAACTGCTGCACAAATTCAAGTTTTGTAAATGTTAACATAACTGAATGGCTTTTATTATACAGCCACAGTAATGCTTATGCCCTGGTGAGCGCTAGAGTCAGGAGTTCATGGTTATATAGCCATTTAAAAAAAAAATGTATTTACAGAGAGAGTTAATAATTTTGAGAGAGTAAATAATTTTGCTTCAAGAACTCATTGACCTTACAGTAGCATCTTAAAAACAAAGTTCAGTGTCCAAAAAGTAAACTGAACACCTGTTCACCAGAGACTGTTTTGTGTAGAGTAACCTGCTGGTGTGTTCCTTCTGCCCTAGCACCATCGTGGCACTCGTATACAACGTGCTGAAGACGCTGATGGAGATGAACGGCAAGCTCTTTGATGAGCTCACCAGCTCCTACAAAGCGGAAAGGCAGAGGTACGGAGACCTCTTCCGAGCAGAGGCTGCCCAAGGCGTGCCGGACACGTGCCAGCTGCAGCGGGGCAGCTCTTCCGCGCGCTGTCTGCGGGCTTCTGTGCTCGCCGTGCCGTGGGGAGCTGTCCTGGGGCGCCAGGCGCCCACGGGCAGCACAGAGGGAGCAGAGCCACGGAGGCTCCGGGCCCTGCCGAGTCGGGAAGCGCCTCCGTGCGGGAGAGCAGCCCAGCAGCTGCTGCAAGGGCTCACGGTGCCGCGGGAGGATGCGGCTGGAGAGCAGCTCACCTGAAGCCTCCTCTGCATCCCGCTGAGCCAGAGCGCAGGGCTGGGGACAGCAGCTTGTCCTGGGCCAGTAGCTTGCCCTGGGCCAGCCCAGCAACCCCCGCGAGCTCTGCTCTTCCTGCTGTGACACCACTCGGGTCTCTTAATTTGTTTGCCTGCGATTCAGAACCTCCCGAGACGTGCAGTCATCAGTCGATAAAGGTGAAGCTGCAGTGGAGCTTTCATGTTGTACATTCATCCTTTGCCTCTAAGAATAGCTTTGGAGACGGGAAGCCTGAGGATGACTGGATATTAATCAGTTGTTTTAGGCAGCTGCATCTATACATTGCTCTTAAAGCACATCTGAAATTGGTATTTCACTCTTTTCGCAGAGAGAAAAAGAAGGAATTGGAACGTGAAGAGCTGTGGAGAAAGCTAGAGGAGCTGAAGCTGAAGAAGGCCCTGGCAGAAAAACAGAACAGCACTCACAACGTGCTGAATGCACACAACTCAAGTGCCAAATAAACAAAATGACAACCTCTACACAGCAGAACATACTTTTTTCCCACCCTTTTGAAATACAGAAAAACTTGCAAAATAAACCTCATCAGTATAATAGGAACAGCCACCTTTTTCTCTGGCAAAATGTAAATGAAAAAAATTTAGGTTCAGCAGTTAAGTGATGTCTTTACCACAGCATATTGTAAATTTTGTCTAATTATTGATATAATGTCACTTCCAATGTTTCATAGAACTGAATTATCTTTAACGAGTGAAATAATTATGGGAGTGGTGAGAACTATGACTTGAATTTTTGATTGTGTTGCACATAGGTGGTATAGTTTGCTCTGTACATTCTTTTTCCTTGTTTTATATGTGCTTTTCACAGCGCTGCATACCTTGATTAAGATTATAGAAGAGGCTTCTAGTTTTCCTGTATTTTCTCAAATAAAACTAAGGTACGTCACTGGTAACGTGAGACATTTGCTATGTGCCCCTCGCAACACAGAAAGCAACGTGGCTTGCCGGTGGTCTCAAACTCCAGACTGAATTTAGACTTGCAAACAGCTCATGGCCGAGTGAGGCAAAACGTGGAAAGAGCGAGTTCCAGGGATGGTCCGTGCGCCTGCTGCGGGCCGGGCGAGCGCCCGGCTGTGCTGCTCTCGCGCGCCAAGGCCAAGCGCGGCTGCCTCCGGCAGGGCCTGAGGCCCAGGGGGGCTCTGTTGTAAGGTGGGAAGACTTGTCAACGAGTAGTTCCTTGTTTTATTTAAAGAAAATGCAGTCTGCTCCTTGAAGGTGGAAAGTTGATTATAGAAGTCTTGTCTGTTTTACTTGATCAAGTATTTTTCACATCTTTTATCAGAGTACCATTCCAATCTCTTTAAATTGCAGTTGTGTGGAAAACTTTTGTATTGAAAGACCTTTGGGGAATTGAGCAGCATTCAATAAAGTCTTTATGTTTGTATTTAGTGCTGTATATCACATCTTTATGTTTATAAAGACTGAGGAAAAAAACCCAAAAACCCTTAATTGTACCACAGTTGTTTAAATAACCCCTAGTTTGTCAATAGCGGAGAGCACTGAAAGCTGCAGGGCCCTGGGGTCCAAGTTCTGGTGACTGAGGGTGGCAGGTTTTGCGGAGATCTGCTTCTCAAGTTTTTGTTGCCTGTTGCTTGAGTGTTTTACTGACTTAAGTACGGGGGGGAGGTCTACAATGTCAGTGGTTTTTTTTTTTTAGCACTTAAAAAAACTAATTACTTCTGTTATTACCTCAGTCGTTGTCTCTGAGGGGCTCCATTTCTTCTCTAACGCTGCCTGAAGAGGTTAAACAAGAGAAGCTCTTTAAGACCCCTTTGTAAGAGGCAAGTGCTGATCTAGGGGTCATTTACCTTAAAAGCAGCAGTACCCCCGGGGGGGGGGGGGTGCCTGGATAGTCTGGATGCTCCAGAGGAGCCTCAGCTACTTCTGAAGGGCATTTTCCCCGCACGCCCCCAGCAGGGGCTCCAGGGCCCGTCCTGTGCCCTGCCCCCTTCCCCTTGCACAAACCCCCGCGAGGGCCACGCGTGGCCCGGCACAGGCTGAAGGGCCGCCCCACTTTCCTGCTCAGCAAGGGCCTCCCACGCGCGCAGCTCGGGCTGCTCCCAAGCTCTCGCGGAGCTGTTGCTCCTCCTACAAGTCTCCTGCTGCGGAGGGGGGCCCCAGCTCCCTGCGGCCACGGCCGATGCCCTCCCAAAACCTGGAGGGGGAAGCACTTAGATCCTTTTCATGGTGCTGCCGGAAGCAAGATATTAACCTAGGGCTGTTAAGGGGGCCAAGCGGAGCTCCACAGGAGCAGGTGCAGCGCTCCTGCCATGCTAAGGCCAGAGTGGCTCTGCAGAAGGCAGGGTCTGCACCGCTCACCGTGCTGCGGTTCAGACGAATCACTGGCATTTGTAACTGGATTCAAAGCTGTTCGAATTTTTACAAATGGGAATATAAGCAAAGTAGTAGGGGGAAAAAGACAATAGTTGAAGAAGCTATTTCAAATAAATTGGGTAGTGCTCATTATTGGCATTCCCCCTAAAAATAGTGCACGCAGAGGAAAGGTTTCCTGGCTGGAAACAGGTGGCCTGCGCCAGGCAGTAACGTTTCCTCACAAAACAAAAGGTGGTGATAGATGAGAGGGTGTGACCGAGGGCAGCTGCTACATCACTTAGTTTAAAAAAAGAAAAGAAACAGCATCTTTACCTCATCCCCTTCACCCCAGCCCTGCTACAACTACAGCTCTTGCATCCGAGTGTTTCCTGCCCTTCCAGTCCCAACACTCGTCTCAAGCGAGGGAAGAGGCACCGGGTCAAAAACCCCCCTCAACAACCACCCCCCGGCAGGGAAACGCTGGTGCCTGGTGCCCTGCACACGCTGCAGCCCCGAGCGGGGCCTCTTGCCTCAGAAAAGAACATGGAAGAAAGAAAAAAGGCAGCAAAAACAAACCCTACACCACAGGGCAGTTAACACACACTCACTCTAGGAAAAAATAATCGCATTACTGTGCCAGGCTGAGACATGACTGAAGGCCATCTTCAGCATACACAAATCAATCATTTAGCATCTAAGAAAATGAAAAAAAAACAGTAAACACACACACACGGGCTCAGACAGCTCAGAAATGGATTTTTTTTGTTTTTCACTTCAACTCTTTTGCCTAATATTCCTGGCTGGATTATCTTCAGCTGAAGCTAAGAGAGCAGGAATCTACAACAATGCACATCATAGTAACTTAGCTTAGGTGTCTTTTAATAATAAACATCAGTACATTTTTAACTCAAAACACAACAGGACTCCAGTGTATTTTAACTCATACCTCGGCGACCGGAGGCAGGACCGTCTGGCTCTGCGCGTTACCCCTCGCTGCAAGGCACCCGCCTCAAGGCCGCAGCTCGCGCGGCGCTAAGATAAACGCTCACCTGTTCGGAGACGTGTTCGAACGCCGGCCAGTTTTAGAGCTGAACACTAGTGAATTCGCTCTCCCTCACCCACCGTGCATTGATGTAAACGTATTAAAGCTGAGTTAAAAGAGTGTGAGTTTGTTAGACCTGTCCTAGGGTTAGCTCCTTTCTGAAGTTTGAGTGTCAGTTTGCTAGGCTGGGGAGTGTTCTGCAGAAAACACACCTGGTTTACATCTTCAGTTGCTGATTGAAGTTTATTCCACTTATAGTCTACTTCTGCTCTGAACACTTAAAAGGCAGTCTTAGTTTCAGCTTATGTGGTTCATTACTTGGCTTCTTCTCTTCAGATGTCTCCTGCGGATTTTGATCATCCACTTAACACTTAACTTAGCAAAGTCTGCTGCCTTAAACAGAGCCAAAAAGATACCACAAAGAAGAGCAATCATGTTCCAAGGATTTGCTGTGATTATCTGAAAGAAATTAAAAATATTATTCCCTCTCATCCGACTCAGACAATATCATACCTGCTCAATAACAACCACTTCCAGTCTTCAAACCGGAGTGTCCTGTAGCAGGTGCCCTTGCCCTGTAGAGCTGTCTCCAAGCAAACAGCTCCCTCCCTCCAGGATCTTCCCCATTCCTTCAGCCAGGAAGAAAATACACTGGCTCCACGAGGTGTCTCACCTAGCTGCTAAATTCTTCTAGACTCTTTCAAGATGATAAAACTGTTTAAACAATGTCTAGAGAGAGAGGTAAATTGCTCATTTTAACCTTAGGGATTAAACTTCCTATAACGCATTATTCAAAAATACACACACAAAAAAATCACCAGTGACATTAAAGGGGATCTTCAAGAAGCACAAGCCCTCACGCAGGATCGCAGAGGCGCTGGTGGGGCCACTCCACGCCAGGGACGGGCGCAGCGTGCGCTCTGCTAGGGCACCCGCCCGGGGGCCTGCAGCCCTGAGGGGGACTGCACTGTGAGGGTTTGTGCATTTTAGTGCCCAATTCTGTCCACATAAGGAGGTAAAAATACCCCAGATGATCTCTTTTTATTGTTCTCATTTAAGTCTAGGTTTCTTGATTGTTAATTAAGAGGAAAAGTCATTAAACCAGTTTACTGAAGCACACTTATCTAGGCAAAAAGCTGGGACTTGACCTCAAGCTAGACTCTGCTGAAGGGCAGGGCACTCCGGCCTCCTCTTAGCTACGTGCATATCTAGCTGCAGGAGGAAAGTGGAGTGTCACCAAGCAAACAAAAGGCTTCGGATGCCCTTGACCCCCAGCAGAAGATACAGAACTGGTTGTAAGGAAAGAGTTTGGACTAAAATTTTAGGAGCAACCTCCCTCTTCCTCTAGTCTCCACCTGGGGCGAGGGATACGGGCAGGTGCACTCGCACCACACGTATGCGGCCAGACAAAGGTTCGAGGAAGTACTAGCAAGTTACTCACATCTTGAACTGTCTGTATGAAGGGATCTTTCCATTCAAATACCACAAAAAACAGCTGGTCGCTTCTGGGTTTAGTCCTCTGGTCAATATAGTTAACCACACTAGTCTGGAGAGAGGGAAAAAAGACATGCATGTTACCCGCTTTGATTTTTAATGCAGTTTTCTACACAGCAGCCACAGCCTGGAGGAAAGTGGAAAGAGCAGATCTTACAGCACGGTGATCATTAAGGGACTCCAAATTCGGCCTTCACCCTCCCTGGAACACAAGGCCCCAAAGCACGGAAAGCTCAGCACCCCCCAGCTGCCTCATGCTTATCATGGCGCCCCTTCCCTATTTCTCACGCAGCCAACCCGGCTAGAGCTGCGCCGCAAGCGCCCTGCGCCGCCCGCGCTCAGGCCACTCCTGTGCCCACGCTCCCTCTCCGACGCGGGCGGCTGCGGGCAGCTTGCTTGGCACCAGCAGGCCCGGCGCAGCCGGCTCCGTTCCGGCTCCCAGGAGGGGGTTCGGTGCGAGGCGGAGCGGGAAGCACCAGACCGCAGCCCTCCTTAGCAGGTTACTGGCCAAGGAGCTTACTGAGTGTGTTTGCTCCTGGGCAGCCAAGAGCAGAGCCGTTCAGCACAGCCTAGGGCACTCTTGGATTGCTGCAGCTGGCTTTGGAAATGTCTTTATCCATCCAGTTTTAAGAACTGGAAGTGGAAGGTGAAAAAAAGCCCAGAGTAGAGCAATCAAAAGCGTATTTCCCATTAACTATGTTACAGTTTGAATGCAGCACTGACCACGCAAAGCGCTTTATCCCAGCTCCGGAGAGCTCCCATAGGCAGACTGGGTGCTGCCAGACTGGGTGCTGCAGCCACGCGAGAGCCCCAGCCAGCGAAGCGCCGAGACGTGACCCTCTGAGAAGCAGCTCGCCCAGCGCCCAGGCTCCCCCTGCCCCTCCGCCGCGCGAGGGAACCACGCAGCTGAGAGGCGAGGCGAGAGCGCAGACCGCGCTGCTCAGCCCCTTGCCGCCAGGCCTCGGCGCAGACCGCCCCAGGCCCGGCAGGGGCTCGGGGCAGAGCAAGCTGAGACAGTCAGACACGGGCCCATCCCCCGACCTGGGTTTGCACAGAGCAGGACCGCTGCTCCTCCCCGACCAGGGTAATGCTGTGCTGGAAGAGCGAATCCAGCAGCGCTGCTGCTTCACTTCAGGGCTGCACGTTTGGAAATGGTGATTCAGCACCTAACAGCTCAGTGTGTATACAAAAACCTTAAGGTTTCCCTTAAGTCTTTCTCTGAGTCTTCCTTCTCCCTCCCTGTGCATACACCACATTTTTAGGCTGTGGACACCTGGCAGCAGGAGATACAACATTGTGTGTGTCCATTTAGCACACTCTAAAGCTTTACCACCTCGCGTCTGCCAATCCAGCCGGGTCAAACACCTTTGCTTCACGTGTATCCTCTACCGTGAGAGTTCATTTAACTACCAAAGTCTGCACCCACTGAAGAAAACTGCACAACAGGAAACAAGCACAATTTAACCTAGTACCTGTGGGCTGTATCTTCCCAGCACGCCGCCTCCTGATTTCCCATGTGAAAGGCTAATGGGCTCCCATACTCAGTTTGTATGGATACTGTACTGTCTTGTACTGTCAAATGAGACAAGCGCAACTTATGCCTGAGCTATTTCAATTCTACTGTATTATTAACAGCAAACTGAAACCTGAAATTCACCTTTGTGCCTATTCCAATTCCCTAGCTCCTAGTCCATGAATGTTTCCAGTCAAGAAAAACTCAGCCTTTTTGCGTTGGAGTCAGACTTTTGTTTCCTCTTCTCAACAGATAAGAGTCCCAAACCCAAACAAAAAGCAGACATCAGTAGTGCTACAAAGGATACTCTGCTTATGCTGACCTCTTCACCCTAACATCAGCCCCTCTGGTAACCTAAGCAACATCTCTTTCCATTCCTAGCCATTTTTTAAGACAATTGCTTTGGAAATCACATCTTGGAACTAAAGGTAGCTGTGTTAATATTTCTAAGAAAGCAAACCCTGCAGAGTGCAAGTTTCCCTTATAATACAGTCACATGCCAGATCTTTGGGCTTCTCCATCAGGACGCGGTTTTCTGAGATATGTTGCTAGGCTCATCAAAGTATTAATGCTTTTACAAAACCTCTTCAGGTTAAGAGGGAACACCAGCAACCATACAGCCAGGTCAGATGCTGAAACCACTCAGTGGCAATTGGCATAAGGAAAGCACTGAAACAAAAGCCACTTTATAAAGGACCTTTCTCCCTTTCTGCAACTCCAGTTGCCATTTGTTCCAAGAAATGGTTCTGTCAGCCAATTATCACCCAAAACCACCAACTTTTTGGAGGTAACTAGTTTTTAATTAACTGACAGTGCTCCAAAAAACTCTTCCCACATTTCATTTCTTACCTCTTGTTTGAATTCAACAGTCTCGCTACCATCTTCTTCCTTGGTTTTCACCAGGGACATCTTCACCCAAGTTCGAAATCCGCCGGAAAACTTCCAGCTGGAGTATGAGCTTTCACAGTCCTTCATGAATTCTGCTTTTTCTGGACTAAAGGAAAAAACATCATTTTACTGAGCGCTGCACGTAGCACAGTGTCAGACCCAGAGACATTTGAAATGCATTCAAAATTGTTTAAATTTTAACTGCTAAAACATACTACATCTAAAACATCTATTGGTAACACTAACATTCTGCTGAAGGTTAGCACTTGCACTCCTGCTCCCAGCTGCAGAAGACTGATGTGGCTCCTCACTGTTTCCCAGTTCTGCATCCCCATCTGGATCCCTTTGCTTTGCAGGGGAATTTGGTTCTGCTCAGGACTCCTCTGCTCACAGATGGGGGAATGTGGCCAGGAGCCCAGGAAACCACTTGCCCCGAAGTCAGGACACTGAGGGAAAGTGGGAGATGAAGCAGCAGCTTTCTCCAGTCACTGATGGGAGTTTGTTTTCACAGAATTGGGAGGAGAAAAAAAAAAAAAAAAAAAAAAAAAAAACTTTGTCGGTAGAAAGGACCCCCGTTGTTCTAGGAGGCAGATGTAGAAGGAGACAGGCTTTAAAAGAAGGCTCGGTGCCCACCTTGTTTGTTAGGTCTGAGCTACCTCTCATTTCTCAAGGCTGGCGAGTTCATATCTGCTCCCCGGGCCCTTGTGCAGAACACGAAAGGTTTGGCTGTCTTGCTCCAGTGGTCAGGTACTCAGGAAATAAATACCAGGGAGCTGCAGAGCCCAAGCCCTTTAACAGCACTAGTTGTAGAACACCACTTTGCTCTGCACAGAGCTAACAGTGTCAGTCCTTCACCATCCTCCTTCATGATGCCCAGTTTTGCCAATTCTGTCTATTTAGTTGAGCTAAGGGAGACTAAAAAAACCCTAGCCAGGATCATCCACCTCTTTGCTTCCCTGTGTTAGGCCTGGAGACAGTAAGATGGGCCTGTTCTGAGACACTGACTGCCCAGCACTTCTTTTGTGCTCTATGGAAGTGAGAACTTCCGTTAACAGGTTTGTGCTGACAAGTACCCTCTTACTTTCTGTTGGAGTGCTGCTGTTGGGTTCAGTTAGGGCTGTGACTAACATTACCTTTGATAGCTAGTGAGGGCAACAGAAACAGCCTAGACCAGGGCAGGCTGCTTTACCCCCTTTCTGGGTGCACACAAACCAGTTCCAAGGCAGCCATAGCTGACAGGCTTTGCAGTTTACATTCAGCACATTCCTAGGGTCCTAGGACCAACGTACCTTTGATGCAAGCCTCCCATCTGTCCCGAATGGAACACAACAACCTGCAACCACAGCTGCTTGTGGGCTCACAAGAGCAGGACTGCTTTGCACCCTTTTTTAAAACTGTGACCTTGAGCAACTTAGGGCCTCCCAAACCCCCCTTTAGCTCTCCGATACAGCACACCCGGTCCCCATGCTATCTCTAACAACTGCACAGGGCACTCTGAATCCACCACCCTGATGATGTGTTTCCTCAGAGCTCCTCTGCACTGAGCTTTTAGCCGCTTGCTTGCTGTCTCCATGAAACGAGTTGGTCTTTGCAGCTGCTTTTTAAAAAGGTTTCATTTGGAATGAAGAGGTGAACACCGTGATGAGTCACTACAGCACCAGGGGCGATTTTCACTAAAGGGACATTTCAGATTTGGAGAGATGTGTCAGGGTAGGCTGGTCCTTTAAGACAAGGGGGCAGAAACAGGTTTTTGACTCAGCCAAGATAAATCCATCTTTGCAGACAAAGGAAAAAGTTCTTCGCCCATATAACCAAGGGAGAACACGGCTAGGGCTGTTGGGAGCCTAGAACAGTTTGGTCTTTCAAGAGAAAGCTGTAAAGAAGAAAAGCAGAACTGAAAACAAGGCGCTGTCTGAAGAAGGGACCAATGAGGAAGGTTTGCCCCACACCACCTCTTGGCAGATTTGTGCTTTTCTTGTGCTTTTACTCCTTAGCTTTCAGAAACAGGGCTCTTTTTCCCTCCCACACATCACAGTCATCTCCACGAAGCAGTACCATTCCACTGGCTGCTCTGTACGGTGGCACCTGCTCAAGCCTAGCAGGTGAACAAGCACATACTTGTAAGATGCAAAACCCAAAGCCAACAGTCTCAAATGAAGGCTTCAAGTGGAGAAGAACTGTGTGGTGCAGACAGAAAGAGGAAGCACTTCTGGAAAGAACAAATAATACACTTCTCTCCATAACTAGGCAGCTTATATCCTAAAGCATTTTAGCGGTTTGGGAATACCTTGATCTATTTGCAACACTCGTGCTTTGGTCACCCTGAAAAGATGGCAGCGCATCGCGCTGAGCCCCGCAGAAGAAGTGCCAGGACAAACAAAGTGTGAAAGGGACTCCTGCAACGCGCAGCTGCAGCAGGAGCTGATGGCAGAGTAAGGAAGGACAGGGCGCGTTGTCGCGCTGAGGAACACACATCATTAGCACCCCCAGCCCTGCCATGGGCCTATGGTGGGACTCCGCACAGCATGGCAAGCTGGAAAAGCTTTCCAAAGCAACGTGGAAAATCCAGGCAGGACGACATGAAATGAATCTCAACATTACAGCCACAGCTTCCATGGCAAGCAGACAGCAACAGCATACTTGGCCTTCAACTGCAACAGCAGTCTTGAAAAAAAGAGCTTCATTTCTTTGGAGGAGAGGTTGTGGAGCGGTGATCTGAGGAGGCACCTCTCAACTCCCTGTATCCACCCCACAGACAGGCAGACATCTACAAATGCTACACATTTAAGTTGTTCTACTTATTACCCTTTTGAAACCTCACACTTGCTTTTGGTGCCTGGGTTCTCCCAAAATATTAATACTATCTCCATATCACACAAAACAATAATGAAATTCTCACTTCATGGCAGAGGAAGGAGAAGTACGAGGGACGCTGCCCCAGCCAGGGGCAAACCTCACAGCCGGGGTCCCCCAGCAAGCGTCTGGGGTAGCGAGTGGCGCTGCCCCGTGCACCGACCTGCCTCGGAGCACGAGGCGGCCCCTGCGCCAGCGCGGGCTGCCCGGCCTCCGCCCGGACGGGCGTCAGTCCCGCGGCGCCTCCCCTGAGCCCGCGGCCCAGACGGGATTTCACACGCCAAGCTGACAATAGTTTTGACAGGATTTTTTTTTTTTTTCTTCTTAAACCCATGTATTGCACTAATAGCAGTTGAGAAAGGAACTTGTATTTTTAGCTACGCTTTTTTGGGTAATTTGCAAGGATTTCATTATTTCCTTCCCTGCAATTAATATGGCAGAGAGAGCAGCTGCCACTGTCTTCAAAGAGAAAAACAAGAGGCAGTGGCAGCCTCACGGTGGTGCCCCGGCCACCGATGGCACGCGGCCCCACAGTGCGCCAGCAAAGCCCAACTAGAGAGCAGGGCCCGCTCCGTGTGGCCTGGCAGTGCAAGCCTAACCTTAAGAGCTGCACAGAATAAAAGCCTTGACAGAAACAAGTGCACCTTGCCTGGGTCCTCACTACTTGGCTACACCTCAAAAACATTCATAAAGTTACCAGGTCCAAGCACCACTCCTGTCACTGCTGCTGGCTGACACTTGCAGCAGCCTCCATGATAGGGTTATTGCTATTTAAAGCAACAGTGAGCAGCACATAATGATGCCTACAGGGAAATTGTGGTGTATGTACAGTAGGACTCTTTCCACCAATTTTAATGGCTTTGGAATTGTGGTTTAAAATGATGGAACACCCTGTAAGGGCATTTTATGATAGTCTGCTCATCTAAGTCCAACCTAAGCAGTTTGCAGCCATGGCAAACATGTGTAAAGACAATTATATCTGATGAGTTTTATCCTATCTCTTGCCATCTTTAGTAACAATTACTTTACATGAGTTGCCAGATGCAGAGCTGGTAATATGCTCTCAGAACCAGTAAGAGAGAGACTTCATCAGGAAAATTAGATAATGGTAGCCCATAAGTGGAGGCTTAGAGCTTGTTCAGAAGGACAAAATTTACAGTGTCAACACACTACAGTTTCCAAGGATATTTTAATTCTAACTTCCCATCAGCTAAATTTGGCATCAGCTGACCAGCCAGAAGGAAATCGTTGCTATTTTCTCTTCTCCTGGAAGTGGGCAGAACAAAAGCATTTCATGTAACAAGAGATTTCACAGGCACTTCATGGTCAGGAGAAAACTTAAATTTTCAACCTGCCCCCAAACCGTCCGGCTCATGTCCTGGGACATTAGGACAGCAATACAAACTATTGAGCAAGATAAATTATCCTATTTACACTCAGCCTTCACTCCCCCGGCTTCAGCTCCAGTGTCTTCCAACACTGTGAAGGAGCAGCTCTTTAGGAACAAGGTGGCATTTCCCCTCCTCTTCCCTCACTGGTTCTGCCATTGAGGCCCTGGCCGGGCAAACCAGGAGGCTGGGGCCAGGTTTCTCCCTTGCAGCTCACGCGTTCACAGCAGTGAGATTCACCCACCCTGGCCCAATCTCAACCTTCAAGCTAGGCCCAGCAGGATCACAGCGCAGCCTCCAAGAACTCCTGGTACAACAAAATCTCTAGTGCTGTTTCTCTCTGCCTCCCTCACACCTTTTCATCCTGCATAGTCCCTTTATCTCCTATCCCTTTGCATTCTGTCTCATATCGAAGGTATCTGTTAGACCTCACTGCAACTAATGGCTCATGTCCAGTATTTTAATCTGGATCAGAGAGACAACTGGATTTGAATTGAAATTAAACACAGAAATAGATAGTTAAGTGTGGAGTTTATTCATACAAGCCTGGAAAAGGAGTGAGATTTTAAAGAAGGATCAAGATACGACTAACTCTGTTCCTATTAAAATTAGTGGAAGGCCAATTAGTCACTCCAGCAGCACCAGCATTAAAACAATAAGCTGTACTTTTGAAAGCATCATCCACGGAATTATATCATTCTGTAGCATCTTACATAAAACCAGTAACACAAACAAATATGCTTAATCTTTCACTGAAGTCACAATTAACCCAATTGAAGATTGGATCTCTATTATAAAAACACAACCAAACAGAAACCCCAGAACCTCTAGTGTTTTCAGCGCATTTCATGGTGACACCGGCTGGGACAGACCACCTGCTCATCACCCATGGCCAGCATGCCCTTCAAACTTAAGGATTAAAGCCACAAATGACTGAAGCATGACTGAAGGGCAGTTTTTGTCACTGAAAATGTCCTCAGTTCATTTTTTAAAAAGTGAGTTTAGCAACTAGAAACTGTAAGACATGTAAGTGTACCAAACTAATCCAAACATACCCAAACTTGATGGGAATTATCATAAAGCCTCTGAAATTTCCATTTAAATAACCTTGGTTTCATTAGTACTGTTGTGATAGAAAGTTCAAAGAAATTATGGACTTCTCCCAATATTTATTTCTGTGCATACCTGTTGATGAACTCTTGGAAGGAAGAAAATAGAAGGTAGTCAATTGCACTAAAGTCTTGGTCTGTTCCATTCAAATGAAACTGCAAAAACACCAGCTCTTTTTTCTTCACATCACGAGGGCCTTGAACAACCAAAGCATATTTCTGTAAGCAGACAGACAGTGAGAATAAGAGTGGAATCCTCATTTCCTGTTCATGATTTTGTCATCTGCCACAAATGCCCTAAAGAAATCTAATACAGAGATTTTCCAGACCTCTAATAAGTACTATCTATTAAAATATCTAAAAAGAATGCCAAGGCATACTTAAAGTCCTACTTTTAGTGCAAGAATAAGGTCTTTAAATCAAGATTTTTTTTCCCCCCCCCTCTAAGAAATCTGCTCTAGTTCTATCACAGTCATTTGGCTTCTTGGGAGGAATTAACAGCTAAAGCTCTTCAACCTGCATTCTGCAGGAGGAAAATCAAAACTGTTTTGAGCGTTAAAGCCTGGAAACTTTCAGCTCTCAGTATGAAACACGTGAATTTGGAGTCTGATGTGGAGAACATAGGGCTGCACAAGATGCAAGCTCTTAAAATGTGCACAAAAAGAAATAGTGGTCGAAACAAAATTCCAGACTTGCACCCAGAATCTTTGTTTTAAATAAACAAAATGAGCTACTTCCCAGGAAAAAAAAGAAAAAAAAAAAAAAAAAAAAAAGGTGCCCGGATGAAAAGCAAAACACAAAGGGGAACAAAAAGCTGACCAAACAGGTAAACAGTTTATTTCTTAGTGTTTAGTTTCCTTAAAAACAATCTGAGCAACAACTTTAGATGACATACAAAGTACCATATCTCATACTTTATTTTCTGAACATTTATCCATTCAGAAGCTAGATATGCTGCATTTTAAGCACAACTTGAGACAGACTCCACGCACCAGTGTTTTAGCTCATCTTACATACTGTGTCTTGATTTAATGAAACGCTTGGTGTTCAATTTAATTTCTCCAAGTGCGACAAAAATAGTATTTCCTTCCCAGCAAACACACAAAAAGAAAGAAGATACCCTTATTTAATTAAGAAACTGCTACTGCTTTACATCAAAGCTAGTTTTACGATATCAAGCAGACTGCTTGCCGGTTCATTTAGGATAGAAAAGATGCAATAGTCACACTGTCAGAAATGAGACATTTTTGGTCCTTTTTCAGGGTTTCATGTTACACACATGTACATAACAGCTGGAGCACTGGAGTTTTTGCAGCACTCGGTCTGTATTTTTACTTTCAAATTACAAATAAACCAAAGAAAACATGGACTAAGTTTTGTTCTGTTACTATTACCATGGTTTGGTTAGTAAAAGGGTCTGTGTAGTTGATTCTCTGAGTGGTGCACTCAATTTTTCCTGGCTGACCGGGATTTATCAGAGGCAGAATGTGGTCATAGTAATGATGCTTGCAGCTAAGCAGCCGAGCCTTGCCTGGGTAAAAGGCAATACCTGTTTGGGAGGAAAAAAGTGGAAGACAGCTGATTTCTTTACCAAGTAAATAGATTTGCATTTTGGGATTTAACCCCACAGGATGCTGTGCTATCCTGCCAAGATCCAGCAAAGAATTCAGCTAAACCACATGCTTCCGTGTTGTGCAAGAGCAGGAGAGCAGTGCCAGCCACACCAGGACAGCAGCCCTGCAGAAAACCTGCCTTCATGTCCAGCTAACATGATTCAAGGTTCACAGCGGTTACTAAATTGCACCATCTCTCCCCAAAATGAAGCCCTCTGGCCCCAGGTGAGAAGAATGCCTAAGTCAGGAGACCACTTCAATCAACTGGGGCACAAAGTGCTTCAGTGTGTGCATGTTTTAAAATACTGTCTTCTAACATGTCAAAATTTCTTCAGAAATAATGCATGTGCTGGCTGATCTAATGAAAGTGAAAGACGCTCTTGTATCTTCTGTTCACCAAATAATATGTCATGATAAAAATCAAAGCCATCAAACAATTGCAGTTACCATCCCTTATTGCTTATATGATCAGGTGAGCAGGCCCCTTTTTCACCTGTATGGAAATTCATCTAGTTGTATATACCATAAATCAATGGTTGTAGATCAAGAGCATCCATTAAAAAAAAAAAAAAAAAAAAGTCTGTATTGTATTTTTCTCATCTCCTAGAAGGATAGTGTAAAAAAAAAAAAATCTCAACCTAATCCTTTCAAACCACATTTAATATGGGAAGCAAACTCACTTGAAGATAATCTAGATCAATTACTGAAAAGTAACTATAATCTGAGATATTAGTATGATTCAGTACCTCGCACAACAGAAATAACTTGTCTGCAAAAATACAAGATGCCAAAATAGTCAGAATGCATTAAATCTACAAACACTTTATCCCCTGCTCAGTGCTCCAAGCTTGCAGCTGGGAATCCCATCACTTCAACAGCAGAAAGCAGTAAAGGGCTAGTCTAATCTTTGTTCTTTGATGCAGCAGGATCCCTTGCCAATACTTTCAGATTTATAATCACATTGCTCTGTTTCTTTAAAAGCATTTTCCCCCCTCCTCTCACTGTATGAAAAGCTCACGTGAAAACACAGGGAAAGGCTGCTCTTACAGTCAGATCCAAGAACATGCTTCCAGAGCTGAGCCCAACTGACCATACAGAAAAAAACTAAGGGAAGCTGTCAACAGCATGAAACACCTTTTAGCAACAACTGCTGCAGGGAGGTATTTGTAAAACGCCCTGACACTTCAAACAACAGTGTTATTTTGACATTAAAAACTAACTTACAAGTAACTTCCAATGCTGCTTGCACTGCATTTGCTACCGCAGCTCTGTTTATGAACAGTTACAGGATAATTAAAATAATAATGGAAGTCACTACTCAAAAATGCTTTTGTGGAGTAATCCCTCCTACAAAGTGCAACACAGCACTCTGATGCTGCTCTGCATTTTTATGCCAACACTCTTCTTCCCAGTCACATCATGCTGTCACTGCCTGTTGATGTAATAGCAAGTTGTAAACAACATAGAACAGAAGCAGAAAAAAGCACTGTGATCATTCTGTGGTTGTTTGATAAATCCACCTCCTTTATTGTCAGCAGTACCTGATTTTACACTGCAGGGCTGAGGTCCTGGTACAGATCCTGTGCGCTACACTGCTCGATGAAGCACCTTTGGGACTACTTTTATAATGAATGATCTTCTACTTCTAAAAATGGGCCAATTCTTGAGTCTGCAAAAACCTATCTACTAAACATAGTATAAGATTCCACAGCTCCTGTCATTGATTTACTGGCCAGAAAAATCAGTGACCAACTGGCCAAAAACTTGCTTGCCCAGAAGCCTGCCCTATAATGTTAACAATCCATGCAACACCCTATAGATAAACAAGACTAAGTGGAAAAGCTGCATGAAAACTTTATATGCACAGGGGGCTCTGGAGAATTGGTATCAAAAACTGTTCCATATAAAACAATACAGGATAAATGTGAACAGTAACTGGACATACTTTGTCCATTACTAGTCTTACCAGGTGCATCATACAAGGACACTTCCTTGTAAGAGACGGACATCACTGGGTGCTTGAGCTTCTCCCTGAAGTCAGTGATGGTTTGGTAGACAAGGAACACAGCTACAGCCATAAGCAGCAGATAAATGAACAGAAGAATTACTGAAAAAACATTCTTTAGGCAGGTCTTGCTGAAACGCAAATAGGGGGCACTGGAACCCAGTTCACTGTCTGAAACCAAACAGAGTATGAATTAGGACTTTAAAATACAGACTTTGGGGCAGAATTTATGCAATATTCATTTAAGAGCAACCTGAAAGGAGAGTAAACCACCAACTCAGTTTGATTAATAAAACACAATTATTACTGTTTTTGATGAGCGGTCAGACAGCTGTTTCCTTCTCAAGCATGAGGCACAATCATCAAAAGACCGTGCCTCTTTCTCACATGTTGTATTTGGCACTCTGCTTAAGGACAAGAAAGGCAGAAAGCGAAGTTTTTTTTCAAGAAGGCCAGTTCAGAAATGAAGTTCAAAGTTCATGGAAAGAAATTCTGCTGATGGTCAATCTTTCCTCTTGGAGAGGGAGGGAAAGGACAAAAAAAAAAAAAAAAAAAAGAGGCATCTCACTTCTTCCCCCCCTCCCAGGCTGAATTGTTTCTGACCACATTTAGCATATAAATCAGCAGAGAGATTTGATACTCTTACACAGCTATCTGCAGTGCATCTGCCCTATGGCAGATCTGACTACCTTGTTACTTGTCCTTGCTCCTTGTTACTCTCGCTTTTGAAGTCCGAATTCTAACTCCTTGTTACAGAAGTTTCACAAAAGAAGGACTCTTCCAACCGCATCTAGAAAAAGACAAACTTGGTTCTCTCAAACTCTGTCTTTCTTTAAAGCCTATTCTCTGAAGTTCTTCACACTAATCTCTCTTGTAGATGTACAGCCACACAGACAGTGCTTCCCGTCAGGCATTATCGAGTTCCACGTCACAGTTTGACTATGAGCGATATATAGCTGAACACACAAAATAAGCAGTAAAAAAACAACTTATAAAAGGAGATAAGTAGGCACATTTTAAGCTGACTTTTCTGGGAGGTGTAATTTAATGAGTCAGGCTCTCTCGGGCCATGCCACACTCTGCTTTTCAACCGTAATAGTACGTTTTGCTGTTTATTCCTTACCACAGCAAGCACTAGCCTTTTAATAGCTCCTGCAAAGCACATACCCTCTCATAAAGGTCTATGGTCACACACGTGTTCCCAAGCTCACTCTCAGGAGATGGTAGTCAAGGGAATTAGGATATCAGTACGCACAAAATTACATTACTACTAAAAAAAAAAAAAAAAAAAAAAGTTGAGCAGCTGCAAAATCTCTGGGGATACCCATTTCAGGTTGATATGATCTAATGTCTAAATCTGAGCTGCAACAAAACCATTTGACGCTATGTTCCCCTCCCGGCCAAAAAGTGGGTCTGAATAGCCCATCTACAATCTGTTCAAGAGCACATCTGTTCCATATTGCATCTTGCTCATCTGGCACTCACTTTGCTTACAATCCACTGCCACCATCAACACTGCAATTAAGGTTAAAAAAAAGTATTAAGCTATCTCAGAACCTCTTTTAGCTAGTACAGTTCACAACAAAGAAGGGTTCTCATTTCAATCCCTGGAAAAATTTTTTAACTTTCCATTAGTATTTACACATGCTAAGCTATTTATTGTCTCACTTGCTGTCAGAAGTGCTATTAAATAAACAAAAACAAAAGACACCGCACAACAAAACAGCTTAGCAGGCTTATCAGTCCATGATTTCTGGCTCACTAGCTCTCACCTGGTAAAATAACAGAGCTGGTATCTTCATGATCCTCCATCTCTCCTTCTCCCTCATCCGTTGCGTTTTCAGATACTTGCTCCACATCTTCACTCAGCTGCATAGTTAAAACAGTGGCTCAATTTCCAAACTTGCAATTGTTGCAATTTCTACAGCACTAATAAAAAAGGCTAGAACTAGCCAGAGGTACCAAAATATGTCCCTATCCCACAGGCACCCAACCTCTGTTCCACATGCTCACAACATAAAAGCCATATTTATGTAAAAATTATGTAACCTGCATGCTGCAAAAAGACAAAGACAGCACATTAAATATAACCTAGTTCTTTTCTGCTGCTTCAACAGTAACATCACCTTTTATTTCAAGATCAAAGCTACCTTTTTCCTGGCAGCTTCAGCCCACTTAAGGGCAATGCCCCAATTAGGGCAATGGCCCTGAAATAGACAGGAACTTGGTTCTGTCACTGAAGAACAAATTTCTGGGCATAAACAAACCATAACACAGGCAGAGTATTAGCACTTCTTAATGAAGAGGTGCACAAAGGGTAAGCCACATTTTGGCAAGTATTAGGGCAATAATTCAAATGTAGTCTTAAGCCATATATGCAGATGGGTCATTACAAGACAACACGCAAATGGCTACATTTCCGGTACTTATTGGTGTTCCCCATACACATTACTATATTTGAATGCTTATGCAACTAATTAGTCTTCCAGTGTTTCTAAACCAGCAACAGTGACCAGATGTTTTCTTGTTTTGTTATTCAGAGCTTAGGGCCCAAACTGCCAAGACACTTCTGTCAAAGTCCAAAGCTTGTCATATCAGATGGGCATCACAAGGGAGCATGAAGCATTAGACAACATAAAAGAAAAAAAAAGAAAAAAAAAAAAGCGCCTCCCATATATTTTCCAAGTTTCCTCCACATCAGAACACGATGTACAAATTACAGCACGGGCTTACAGCACATCATGTGCTGCCCAGTTAACTGCTCAGGGTATCGCCTGCCTGATTAGGTGTGGGAGGGCAGCCCAGCTGCCACGTTTACCGCGGCAAACGCGGGCACAGTTAAGCCAGCAGCTGCACTGAAAGCTCTTTGCACCCCCAACTTACTCAACAGTAACGTGCACATATCTGTAATGAATGGCTTTTCTTTGATCCAGCTTTAAGTATTGAAATTATCATTATACCATTAGCAAATCAGCATTTGCACTTAGTAGGAAAGAGTGGACACACTCTTGTTTCACACACTGGAAGACTGAGGTAATGTCTCCATCAACAGAAAAGCTTTTCTGCTGCCATAGCTCTGCATTATCTCCACCAGGCAGTGCAAGCTGAAGCAGCTATCCAGCTGGGTTTTAATGGCCGGCACATAAATAAAGCATGATTTCCATGCTGTGGGACATGGGCTAAACAGGTTAAAACATATTAAAATGGGCTCATTTGCAGAAGACTTCTCCAGATTAATGATACTCATTTCACTTTTGTCAATAAAACAGAAAATTTAAGAATCTCTGCTCCTTTTTGTAGTATCGCATCAGGTCTAGTTGCTCACCCGACCCAAAAAAAGTTGTTCTGACACAGAAGGAGTATTCACGAAACCTTATATTCTGGTTTAGCTAAACCAGCTTTAAAGCCAGGTCAAGTTACACTCATGCAAATCCCTTATACCAGAACTGATCCCAAAAATATGACATACGTTACTAAGTCACCGCAGTTTCCTGACTGACTCTCCTCTCTGTTCTCCTGGAACAGACACCTCATCAGCTGGGGTGACACAGTAGGTAAGTGAATGCTGTTCCTGAGAGGAAGATGATGCCACTACAAGTTTAAACGAGAACACAATAGGCAACACACATTATTTCCCTCTCTAGAGGATGTACAGCAACACCTGTATGTAGGAATAGAGTAGGAAAAGTCGGAAGATGCAGCCCTGCAGCATTCTTCAGAATCAAAATATAGTCACATACTGGATATTTTATTTTTCATACTGAATCCATTAGCTTTTCACACTTAAACCCAGCAAAAAGTCAAAAGCACAGGGTGCTGCACCGAGCACACTGAGTGGGCACACAAGACTGCCCCAATGCTGCCAGTTTCAATGCGATTCCAAACACCTGATTCCACTTTCTCCAGGCTCCACCGAATGCACACGTCAAGGCAAGCGAGGAGCGCGGAAGCAGCCGTACACGTACACTAAGGGCAATCACCACCACCAGGCAGCCTCTCCTACCAGCTGCGCTGGACAAACAGGGGAAGCCAAGCGCTAAAGCAAAAGCACCAGCTTGCAGGGCAGATAAGGGAACAACAGGAGGCCAACAGATAGGGTAGGATATCAAGAACAGGAAGAGGATGAAGCCGCCACACACAGGCTGAGCCAGAAGCGGCTGTGGGAGCCTCCTCCTGACCTAGCAGCTCCTGTTCAGTCGGGTGCCGATGGGAAGAGTCAGCCCTGGGCAAACAGGAGGGCAGGGAAGGAAATTCCAGGCATTTCAGCATCCCACCTGGGCAGAGGCATCAGAGCTTGCACCAGGCAATAGAGAAGAGATGGAAATAGCAATGCTGCCCTCGCACACCATCGAGACAGGCTCCGCGGAGCCTGGGACACCCCAAAGCACACGGAGCAGTGCCAGGGTGGCCGGCACACACAGGGGAAATGCATCGTGCATTACCCGGTCCCTACGGTCAGCATCCCCATAACTTCATTAACTCTCTCAGGTCCTTCCCCTTCACACAAGCTCTTGCATGAGTTAGTGCCACCCTGCTAGTTAGTGCACCTCATGAGCAAAAGGAGCTTGCCCATGCAGGTCATGTCCTTCCAGCGTGGTCCAACACGAAAAGCAGAGCAGAACCCAAACAGACAGGGCTGAACATGCTCAGGAACCGAACTCGGAGGCCCCCAGCGCCGTCACGCACGGCCGCGCTGCTCGGCCGGCGACCCCCGGCGAGGAGCCGGGCGTTACGGCAGCGCGAGGCTGCACACCGCTACGCCGCGCGGGAGCCGCGGCCCGGCGATACGGAGGCCCCGGGACGGCCGGCTCCGCGAGCGGGGCCGCTTCTCGCGCTCCCCGCTACGGGGCTCGCCGCGCGCTGCCCTCCCCTCCCACGGCAGAACCACGGCTGCGGGCGCCCTCGTACAGCCGGCGTATGAGGGGGCGCCCGTGCGGAGCGCTGCTGCTCCCCGGCACGCCGGGGCGCCGCCGGCCCCGCGGCCGCCTGCGGCCGGGGGCGCTCGGCG
>JAYECN010295381.1:0-24495 GCA_035222435.1 Microcambeva ribeirae
ATGAGGGTCAGTTACATCTGCAAATAGTAATGTGGTTATTCATGTGTTTGTCTTTCTTGTGAAAGCCTGAAAGAAAGACATTTTGTGTCCAAAAGAGATGTAGCCACATTTTGTTTTTACAGACCTTGACCAATCTGAGTTTAATCACTTGGTTTCAGCTCTGCCATAACGCAGTTAAGTAGTTTCCTGACTCAATCTGACTTCTTGCCAAGTAGCTGGCTTGTGAGTATGCCAAAGATACTATTGCCCACCCATATGCGGGACTATCACATAGCCTGTTGACTGATACTTTGAATCAACTTCTGACAAAAAAAAAAAAAAAAAAAAGCCAAAAATATTCTTTACCAAATTCTCATCATGTATACTGATTTAGAAATTTTTGTCAAATTTTCTAATTTGCAGGAGATTTTTTTTTTTTTTTTTTTTGATTCTAAAACCTCCAAAGGTTAAGAGAACTAAACCTGGAATAGCTGCTGGAATATTTTAAAATGAAAGTGGAATTAAAAGTCAGAGGCTATAAAATTGGAAGAGTTCGTAATCAAATACATCAAGAAGGTCAATTCAAAGTAGAGCTTCATTCAGTATTTTCCTGAATCTAGGAAGACAGGAACCCCATTTACCCAGTGGTAGACAAATATTCCATAGTATTTTGAATTCTCCAGAGCCAAAACCTCAGGGAGCAGGCAAGCGAAGGATATGAAGCTTATTTCTGAGATTGATGGGCATTGCAATATCTCTTTTACATCCTGATGACTTGAGCACTTGTTCATTGGCCATGGCAAAATGGCCTTCACAGAAAATATCCTGTGAAGATTAACATTGAATGTCTCCTGACCCTTCTTTTGCTCTAAACTGTATGGCTTCCCTGTCCTAAATTTTTCCTTTTCAGATAGAACTAAGTTCCCCATTCTAATCTTCCTCTTCTTTTCCTCTCTGCTCTGTGTAGGGCTTAACAGGAATTGACTTTAACTGAACGAGTCAGTAATTAATTAAATAAATTAAAAGAATAACCCCTACGCTTTGACCTGAAAGCGGAAATTGCTCTGACCGCTCAGTGACACAGAATGTGATTGCTGAAAGATTAACAATGAGACAGGCAGCTGAAAAAAAATACCCGAATAGAGAGTCACAAGATGCATTTCCATTCTATTAGACCAAGAGCCATCCAGCTGGATCCTAACAGATGGTCTCAGTCTCTCATAAAATATTAAAGTACTCCTTAATTCTATCATTGGATTTCTACAGGAGAAAGAGTTTCAATTTATTGTACTTTTGCTGCTGACAGCAATAGCCCATTGAAGAGGCAGTGAAAGTACACAGAGACACTGGGGTTACTCTGTCTCCCTGGCTCTGTGCCAGCACGTGCTAGGAAGTCACTGTTATTGTAATGCAGATGACAGAAAGCAAGACGTACACTGCAGCTGAATTAATTGAAAGGAATGAGCCACACACCCAGAGTTTCAACTTAAAATACAAATCTTAGGTTAATAATAAGCATCTCATCCTTCACAGACATCAGCATTCAACTGAGTAATCAAGTGGTGCTGAACAAAAGCGCAGCATGCCAAATCAGTCATATTTTTTATGTGATAGCCATGCTTTGGCAAATTCTTTTTTGGGGCTGTTAGAGGGTGACAGGATGGGTAAAGGATTAAAAAAATGGATATCAGTCTCCTTTATACATTCTCATCTCTAGTTCCAAATAGTATACCATGGCCAGAGGACTTTCAAAGTAAATGGCCTATAATAATTTAGATATGCAATCTACTTGAAGACATGAGCTGATACTCTTAGGTATCTGCTGGCTTTTTGCAGAATAATTTTACTGACTTCAGAATTTACTTTTAAGAATTTTTACAATTTGTTTATGTCAGCTTAACAGAGAGTTGTCCCAAAATTATACTGAACAAAAAGAAAGCTAGATTTTGAATAACAACCTTTTTTAGGAATTTATTCTTACTACTCAGTCCAGCAGTATAAAATATCCATTAGACATATATTTCCAAATGCTTCCTAAGATTCCATTACTGATTAAAGGAAAAAAAAAAAATCAAAGAAGTTTTAGAATTAGACAATTATCTCAGGATATTCTACTATTTCAATCACATACACAAAAATATACTCATGAAATAATAGGAAGATTCTTCTCAATAAAGCATAATGAGATTTGTTAAACTTTATATCTCTTCGTTGTACTCTGTTGTACAACTAGGTTTGACATTTTGAAACACTAAAACACTTCATCTTGGACAGATGATTGCTACACACATTCAAGCTGTGCATACTTTGACAACAAATATGATAAACTTCCAGTTGTGTTTCTCTCTAAAGCATATGATGCCATCTTAGCAACTTTTTGCCACTCTCACTTCCTTGTAAGTAAAATCCTGAGTCACCATAGAGACATAAGAAAGAAACTCGTGGAGGTATGCCAGTTGCTGAGATTCATTTCAGCATATATACAAAAGTGAATGTAGTACAATAGTCTGAAGTTCAAAGTTGTAAAAATCAAGAAAATTACATCAAACATATATATAAAAAATCTTATATTTTGAATAGAATTTTTGTAATCAGGGTTTTCTGCCATAAATTTATTAAAAATCTCCAAATAAAATGATAAGGTAAGTCAACAAGGCAAGGTGATGTAAACAATGCCATGAGCAGTTCAGACAAAGGCCCTCTGGAAGTGCTGCAGATTAAATATGACTCCCCAGTGAAGAGGCAAGGTCCAAATACAGATTTCCCAGTCCTTTCTCATCTTGCTGCTTCCCAGCAGCCCAATACCAGGTCACACAGCCATCCTGAACATATCATTTTTTTCCCTTAGATCTTAAAACAGTCATTTATTCAGTATTATTAATATTGCTATTAAAAATGTAAGCGTCAATTTTTCTTTATGCTTGAGTCCCTATTATTACATCTAGTTCTGGATACTAGGTTAGACTTAACAAGTCTGTCATTATAGTCCTATTTTTAGGGACAAGACAAACCAACATTTGAATGTCATTTGATGTGAAGATTTTTTCAGTTTTTTGAGGAAACAAATCCTGATCCAATGAATGAATGATCAATAACACTATAAGATGATTTGTCAGGAGAAGCTCCAGGAAAGTCCAGCATAAGACACATTTATTCCAGAAAACATTTTTATTTGCAGATATAGAGAGGGGTAAAATTAATTCTGTATTGTTGAATTGAACCTTATTCGTAGTCTGAAATTGTTGCCACATGAACTTTACAGTTTTGCAAACACGAAAAGAAAACAAAAATATAAGAATCATGAAATACTATTATGAATGGAAATAATTACTCACTGACGTGTATATGAGGAAATCCTGTTTTCAGTGATCACTTGTGAGAATGAAAAACATACAGTAATCATCAGAAACCTCAATATTACTGTAAACTTCCATCTCTTCCACACATAAAAATCTGCATACTGAAGAAAAACTACACAATTCCTTGCCTTAAAGCAAAACAAAACAAAAACACCCACTCTATATCTTGACCCCCTTATAGGAAAAAAGAAAAAAAAAAAAAGAATCATGCATAAGATATATCACCTACATGATGTATTGTATTGCTAGAAAACACTTACTTTATCACTGTGACAAGTACAGAGTAGAATCTGTATAAAATGGAGAATTTTGATCAATATAACCTAAAATCTTGTCATCACAAATAATGATTTGTTATTACAGAAAGTAGACTTCATATTATATGAAATTATATTGAAAGAAATATAATCAATCAACTTCTGTACAAATGAAAATAAATAAGTAGAGTAAAAGTGTCTTTGAAATATATTTTCATTGTATACTACTTCTTGATAAAACAGAACATCTTGGAGGTCGTTTTCAAAAATATAGTGTGAAAACTATTTTTTTTTTTAATCCTATACATCCTTGGATGGATTAGAAATCTGAAATTTTTAGAACAGTCAAGGAACACAAAGAATCTTAGAATCATAGAATGCTTAAGGTTGGAAGGGACCTCTAGACATCATTTATTCCAAACCACCTGCACACGCAGGGTCAATTAGAGCTTGTGGCACAGGACTGTGTTCAAGTGGGTTTTGAAGATCTCCAGAGAAGGAGACTCCACAACCTCTCTCAGTAACCTGTTCCAGTGCTCTGTCACCCTCACTGTCAAGAAATTTTTCCTTAAGTTCCTGTGGAATGTTTGGTGCTTCAGTTTGTGTCCATTACCTCAATGTTTTTTATTTCTCCTTTTGTCATGTCAAATGAGGAACATAAGTTTTTCCTACTAAAGCAGCATGCCAAATATGAGCCCCAAACATTCTTTTCTCACAAAAAAAAAAAAAAAAGAAGTAAATACATTTATGCAAATTAGGATATTTGCTTTAATAAATATTATAATTATTCCTTCTTTTACTGCTCAATGGATCTCTAATTTTTTGACTCTAGTAGCAATCACATTGTGTGTTTATTACCAGTTAGCAATTAGAAATGTAATTTTCCATATATTTTAGGGCTGACAAAACAATATCATTAAAGGCAACAAGTTTGAATCATAAGCTGTTTGTAGTAGAATTTGCCTTTATAATATTGGACTAAATATTATCATTCTTTTTTGCATTCGTAGGAGCTCGAAAATATCATTGCTCAAATGATGCATGTTGCAGAATACCTTGAATGGGATGTCACTGAACTGAGTCCAGTAAGCATACAGTTTATCATCCATTTATGAAATTGTAAGAGATTATTTCTAATAATTTTGTGATACTTAATGCCTACACATGATTTTATGTATCAGAAAGATCAGTAATCATATGCTTCATTATGGTAGTGTTAGTTAGCACTTCTACAGGTCTGTTTTTTTTCTGGTTAAATCTATTCTGCTTTAGCTCTTTGCTAAAGTTTAAGGCTATCCTTCAGTGCATATAATAATTAATACTCAAAATACAATTGGTATATCCCTCAGAAGTTCTTAAAAGCATCTGTCTCCTAGTTGTATTTTATATTGTAAATACACCATGGGACACAACTTGGTTTGTGAAGAGGTATTAATAAAACATAAATAAAAATATGCAATTTCATCTTCTCAACTATCACTAGTCATTTTAGTACATTTCTTCCAAAAATGCAATAATAACTCTATTTTCCTTACTGCTTATGCATGGATATGGGATCAGAGTTCTATTCTTACTGTTATCTTGGGATATGAAATTTATGAGGATTTTCATTAAAACTGTGTAGATCCTCCATGAAATGATGGAAGAAATTGACTATGATCATGATGGCACTGTGTCTCTAGAAGAGTGGATCCAAGGGGGAATGACAACAATCCCGCTCCTGGTGCTTCTTGGACTAGAGAATGTAAGTATTCACATAAGAGTCAATATATAAGTATGTTTTAATTCCCCTGTCTGTGTAGCAACTTGTTTGGAGCAATGTCTAGGCTTCTCTGTATGGTGCTGTGCTGTGTTAAATAAGCATAGTGAATCAGAGAAGAGTCGAAGTTGTAAAGGACCTCTGGAGTTCATTTGGTCCAACCTCCTGCTGAAGGCAGAGCCTCAGAGTATGTTATCCAGGGCCCTGCCAAGCCAAGTCCTGAATATTTCCAGTGAGGAATATTTCACAATTTCATGGGGCAACCTTCTCCAGTGTCTGATTGTTCTGAGAGGTTTTTTTTTTTTTTTTTTTTTTTTTTTTCCCCTGATATCTCAGTGGAGTTTCCTCTGGAGCACCCTGTGCCCATAGCCTCTTGTCCTGCCACTGTGCATCCCTGTGAACGGAGCTCCTGTGTCTTCTCCACAAATAACTCACTAAACCATACCAAACAGCAATATTAAAGAGAGCACTTACACCAAAGGGTAGAGTGTTATGAAAGAAGAGCTTATTCTCTCTACATTTACACCTTCTCAATAAAGATAAAAAATAGACAGTATGATCAATTTTATACAAGTTCGACACAGGTGCCTTAACACTGGCATGTTGCCAGTGCCACCTACTGTCTATAGTTGTTTAAGCATGTGTATATCAGCACGTGTTTCAATTACTTTTCTGTGATTTGATATAAAACATTTTTAATTTAGAATATTCAAAACTTTCTGATCAACTGGAGGATAATAAAAATAAATATTTTTTACTCTCTGCATTAACTACTACCAACCAAATTAAGTCCAGCCTTCCTCAGTCACACAATCAGTGGTATCTTGTTTTTGCAAAGAGTGAAACTTTGCATAGGAAGATCTGTAACAAAACAATATGTTTAGCAGAAGATCTGAAATGCTTGCGAAACAGTATACCTTATACCTTTATTAATCAAATTTTCATCTGGATATCTGAATTGAGGATAACTTTACAGCACATTTAAATCAGCACTACAATTATTGATTTCCTGTTTCTAAAGGGGATGGAGAAACAGAAAGTTCAATTACTTTTCTGTCATGAAATAGCAAATCTATATCAGATTGTATTTTATTATTTCTGCAGACTCTAGACAAACAGCAACCTTTTCTTTTGAGCAATCAGTATAGCAGATAACTACTAGGCACTTACAGTATGAATGTTTTTTAAAGAGTATTGGAGTTATTTTGGGACATGATACTTGCTGAATATAAAGGTGCTTAAATTCTATGATAAATTAATGCAAGTCCTTCTGTAGAGGCTTATTTCTATATTAAAGCAAAAGCTAAGGAAATGTAAAGAAGCAGTGTAAATGTATATTTGCTAATTTATTCTTTTAAGTATTTTTACTAAGAAAGTGACAAATACTCATAAGCCAACACAGTGATCAAAATTCCATAGTCCTGTGAACAGTACCACTATGGGTTAGTGTCTGTCTCTTTAAGACTATTCCCATTTTTTTCATGGGTTGAAGAATCATATTTTTTTTCACAACTCTAAATCTATATAGTTCTATGCAAAAATATATTTTTGATCGATAAGCCTATTTTTAGTTATTTACATTGGAGTAAAATGAGTAATGTCATTGCCTAGAGAGCCATATGAGTTTGTCACTGGTCATTTGGAAATGATTTGCTAGGAACTGATACTACCCTCTAAAAGGGCTCCCATTTTTTTTCGTGTTTCAAAGATATCTTGACCTCTTGAATCATTTACATAATAATTGTGAGAAAAGTCAGATTCACATTTTCCATTAAAACAGCAAAAAGTTACTTCTACTGCTTTTACACAGGTTGAAATAACCAAAACTAAGTATTTAGACTGAAAAGTTAATCAATCTTTAATGCCTATCCATTACTGTTTTGTGTAAACTGTTGGCCTCATTTTGTTGTGATATATTTGCTCTTAAAAAAACAGTCTTTTCAGTTGTTGGACTATTACCATTTCTCTTTACATCCTCTTGCTACATTCTGCAAACCCAGACACCAAGGACTGTGCTTTTTGTCTGTCTCATCTCTTTTAGTTATGGTAATGAAAACTAAAATAACAGTCTTTCGGACTCAGTAGTCAAATAATGAAGTCCTGATAGCTTAAAGCTTGTTAAGAATAAAGGCAACACTCTCCTGACTTAGGCTTCTTATGTCCAGGGACCATTCAACGTTGAAAAAATGATTAGAAATCTCAGGTTATACAGCCTTCTAATATGAAGCAAGTTCCCTTGCTCCTAGAGATATATTTTCAATACAAAAAAAAAAAAAAAAAATCTTTTGGCTTTAGCCTAGTACATTTTTATTCCATTGTGAACTAAGGCAATAAAGCCGAGTAGAGACTAATTTCAGTGCCATTCCAGTATGACAGTGACAAAGAATGGTCACTGCAGTTCCTTTTTGAAATACCAGAATCTTCAGTCATAAACTATAATGTATCAAGTCTGGCAGTTTTAAGTCAATAGGCACACAACTTGAGTGTGCCTCTATCCAATTTTATTCTAAATTTGTGCTTTATTCCAGAAGAGGTCAGGTGGAGCTGTATAGGGAGACAAGATTGTTACTTTCCTGTTAGACAACTGTTTCTTCCATGTGTGGGGAAAAAACTAACAAACAAACAAAAAAGACTTGCACCGGTCATAGGGATGTGTAGTTGTCAAAGCAGGAGAACATATTTCAAAATAAAAAAGAGTTTTACCTGTACTGTAGTGGTGTTCCAGGACAGAAACTATGACTTCTTGTTCTGGTGTTTTTCAAGACAAACTGTTTCAATCCAAACAATGAATTTAAATAGATAATTTTTTCTTCTATGGAAATGAGATACTGAGATACACATACTGTTGGTAAATTTGTTTTGCAACAGTAGATTTTAGAATTTTATATTTGTATAATCCAGTTGTATTGGATAAGCACAATTTTCCCACTTAGCAGTAGATGAATGCGCTGTAGCACATCTACTAAAACTGTTGTTTTTATTACCTGTAATTCTTACTCCAAAGCGTATAGTCACACTAGTTTTCTAGAAGTTGTTCCAAGACCTTCTGAGTCTCTTGAAAAGTAAGGATTTCTTGAAAACATAAAAAATAAATAAATAAAAGATATGGAATTAGAGGAGAAATTAACTTATGTAATGGAATTTTTAGTAACTATTGTATCAGGTAGGCATTTTGTCTTCCTGTCATATTTCAGTCTGCAATTTTCACAGTCTTTGCCAACTCCCAAATTTGTTTTTGCTTCCTAAGGCACTGGGTGTTTTTTTCTCCCACAAAGCACAGGCTGGATAGAGATGCCTTTGCTAATTACACCTTCAGCTTGATAATTACACTTTCAGAAAATGGCATATTGCACATGACTTACTATTAGACTATCCTGCTCTCTGTGTTCTACTCCTCCACAGTAGAAACCTTTAAAGAGTCTCACCTTTTTCTTTCTGTGTTAATTGAAGCAAGTCAAAACCCTTAGTAAAGTATGAGACCCTCCAATGACGATATCCTAGTATTGCTTGAAATGTTCTTTTTAAATTGGGAACAAAATCATATACTGATGATTTACTCTTGAGGGTTTTTGACAGGCGTGGGCATTGGCTGCTGCTGTCCCCTATGAGTCTGTCACTTGCACGGTGATTTTTTTTCAGTCTGTCTTGATGAAAGCATTTTATTTCTGTTCTAAAATGATTTTGTGATAGCTATTCTGTGATGTAGCACTATCATCTGTGTCAGATGTCCTACAAAAGGCATGCATAATTTTCACAAGAACTAGTGTTTGAAAAAATCCCGGGCAATTTAGGACTGAAAAAAATGCTCTGTTTGCTCCCTTTTCCTTGTCCACTAGATGTCAGCGATGCACTGCTGCTGGTGCTGTACAAGTGAAAAGCTGCCCTAAAGCGTGAGAAAAATTGAACAACAATAAATGCTTCATAACCTGTGTAAGCTTAGTGATAAATAATAGGAAACCAGGTCATTCTTCTTACCACTTCCCTTCTTTTAAATTACCCATTTTAATCCTCAGTCCTTTTCACCTCCTCACTTGATATACTCTGAACACTTAAAATACAGAGCATCAAGGTAAAGCTCGATGAGACAGTCTCGTTTCTTTTGAAGTCAGTTTGATTCAGTTGATTCAGAAGGAAAGGCTCTTAAAAATTAATTTGGATTCTCAAACAGCAAACATTATGCTTTTACCTCCTAAGAATTTAAAAAGTTATTTTTTGTAATTTTTTGATTTAAATATGGATTGCAGTATATTGCTGTGAGTCTACTTGTATAGATTCATGGAAGTCCACTCCCATGGGAATGGGGAATGCTTAGTTTTATATTCTATCATATTCTATTCTATCATTTTGTACTTATTTTTTGAGCTCTGAGTATCTGAAAGTAGAACCAAACTGGGGACTTCAAAAACATTTCTAAGTCTGCCCTTTGAGGAGTCTCTCAGTATGAACTTCAAAAAAACCCACAAAAACACAGAGCCAGTTTGGTAAAGTTACATTTCTTTAGTTCAGAGATGAGTGGAGATAAGCTGGGCTTTTTATTTATTATTTTATTTTATTTAATCCCCCCCGTCCCCCCCCCCCCCCCCCCAATGTTAAGTTTATAATTCTTGCCTGAAGACATATTGGGATGATTTTTCTAAAAGCCTGAAGAATAAATGAGCTGTATGCTCTTTCTATACATATGCAGGCCGTTCTGGAAGCAGTTGTAACTTACCCTCTCCGTGCTACCTCGTTATTAGTGTGGCAGTACTTATGATGAGAGTGCTTTTAGCAATATCACTTCATAGTTTTGCCACCAGAGGGAGTAACATTTATTCTTTGCAAGACTTCATACAAGGAGCTACCAAAAAAAAAAAAAAAAAATGTACACACCTTTTCCTGACAGTGCTACTTTGTGCACTGCTACTCTCTTTTTTTTTTTTTTTTTTTTTCCAGGAGCTTTGCAGGTGCCTTTCCTCTGCCTGCAGTGGTAAAAGCCCAGTCAGGAATAGCCCTAGCTTGTTTTGTCTTTAAGGATGTGTCAAATATACAGTATTTCATGCAGGTACACAAATTTATCATTATTTAAACTGCAACTTCTGCAGCATTTCTGTCTCTGCAGGTGACAGGTGACTATCACTTCCAGGACAAGAAAACGTGCTAATTATGATAGTGGTTTTAAACAAATAAGCTTTCTCGCCTCCTGTGCTCCCTCCTATATTTCCCGTCATCAGTTTCTTGTATGTGTTTTATTTCTTAAGCATTTCTGGGTGTCAGGATAATACACTGATTGCTATGTGGATTAAAACTGTGGAGGTCGTGGTGTCCCCTCCTTCCTTCACCCACTACAATTTCTTGCAAGTTTGAAATAAGGAACCCTCCCAAAAAACGTATCTGTTGAGTAACTTATTCCTTTTCTAGTTGAGAGAGACTCAGAAAAGCTTGCCTAACCCAACTAAGCAGAACAAAACCTCACCTCAAGTCTTTGCTGAAAGTTCAGCAAAGAAACGTAGAACTTAAGTTTTGTGTTAAAAGGAGGTGCTATGGGGTTTAGTGGACACTGCTCTCCTTTCTACTGCCTGGTTAACACCCAAAGATAGCACATAAAGATTTCTTCATGCAAGCTTTTATAAAACAAAGAAACCAAAGCAAATCAACCCAAAACAATAAGCAGCACATGAGTAACTTACCAGATTTCCTGGTGTCCTTTTCCCTAGTTGCCATGTAAGTTGCTCGGTTCTGACTCTCTTCATAGAAAATACTGAAGACTCATATTTCAGGCACCCTGTAACTGCTGTTATATGAAGTAATGCTTGACTAGGATAAAAATTTATCAAATATTTTCTTACTTTTATGTGTAGGACTTTCATGTTTTGAACCTTAAGATCTTTTTGGCTGCTTTTATTTACAAACACCTAGAAAGCTGAAGTAATTTAACATCAATCTAGACTAAATATTGTGACTTAATGAGGCTTTCTACTAATCCTAAGGTTGGCTGTTTCATGGGTGATTTGCTTTTTAAGGTCAGGTCTTTCTGTGAAACAAACCTGTGTTAGAAGGGTCAAGCCCTTCCCAGTTAAGAGAACTGTTTTATTCCAAAATAAATGCTAGTATGTCATAATGTGCTAATGTTTCTGTATGACATATGGAGGGTTCATTTTCAGTGATGTATAATGAAGCGAGGAAGAAATTTTACTGTACCTGCCCTGCTTTGCGATCTTAATGACTATTTGTTTTTAAACTCCTTTTCAGGATATGGAAGCAAAATGACTGAATGTCACTAAATGCACTGATGTGTCAGAAATACGGATTTTATTTATACTTAAAGTCTTACATTGGCTTTGTTTCACATTATGTCTCTTTTTCCTAGGCAGTGTTTTAAAAAGTTATGTACATACATAATCATATGCAGCACTTTATTGCTGATTTTTGGCAGTGCACAAGAGCAAAAATTTAATTTGCTATTTTCCAAAAGTGCATTGTGTTTATGTAATGGATTTGTGCATCACTTGCAGTCTGTAACACAGTTAAGTGTTTTAATTGGCAGAACACCCACATCAAGACTTGTTTGTTGTTCTGATAAGGAAAATGCCAGCTAAGTTGGTCCATATGTTCTGTTCAAATAAGAAGCGACACAATCACATGTAATGGCCATTCTTTTAAAAATAAAATGGAAATTATAAAGTAAATGAAACTAACATGCACCAGGAGGATCTTTATGAAAAATCATGTATTTTGGGTTAGTTTTCGGAAATAGCAAATATTTTTGCTAATAAAAACTGGTCAGCATGCATTTTAAATGCTGTGACTTATGACTGCATCTGTTAATGACTAAAGAAATATATGTTAAAAAGAAAGTGTACATTCTTCACTGCTTTTTTTCCTCAGAAACATTTACATTGTCTTTGTTGTTTAATGAATAGTGGTTTGCCTACAAGATTTAAAACCTATTCAATGTGTTACAGTGTAACAATAATTTAAAAAATGGTTTGAATGAGTTGTAAGATAGAGAAACAGGAGTCAGAGAGTTCATTTAATAAAATACATCCATCCTTTTCGCTGTCAGTCATGAAGGCGCTTGACAGGATGCTAGGGCTCCACAGCTGCAGAATCTATTTCTGATTCTTCAGGGGAAATTGGAAAACTTCCACACTCTTTGCCAGCCTGAGAATCCCACATTAGGCATCTGCTGTGCTCTTTCTGCAGAAAGGGGACCCTGACATTGCCCAGCTGTTAGAGATGGCATTTGAGCTCCTGCTGATAATATGAGGGGAACTCCACTTAGACTCTGATCCTGATATCTTAACAGAGGGGGAAAAAAAAGTATTCCAGCTGATTTCAATTCCTTTCGTTTATAAGAAATTTGTAGGAGTTATTCAAAGTTCTGTTCTGTCTTGAACCAAAAAGTCCTCATTTCTTGGAGTGCTGATTTTTCCTATAAAAGGAAATTTTTCTTTCAGGAGGGTGAAGTAGACTTTATGTTTGATTTGTCATTAATGACTAATCCTTACAGTAGAACAATACTAATTCTTAAGGACATAATTAATGCTATATATAAGAATACACAGTAAATTTTTTTTTAATTTTTGTTAAAGTCTATGTCCTTTGACTTCCATTGACTTATTTTATCAGCAAGAATCATTGTATTATTGAAAATCAAGTCAGGCGTATTGTGTTCAGTAGACATTCTTGTATTTTGATATGAAAAATCAGTAACTAGATGAGAACCAGCTGCTCATGTGGTTTTCTTTCCTTGTGTCTGGCAAATAAATTGATGGCAATCAGTGTACTTTGCTACTCTTTTCAGACAGCGTGTGTTGAAATGTAGCAAAGTTGAAAGTATTAAAATAAAATAGGACAAGTTTGGGCATGAGAAAATCCAATTGCTTTGTCGTCAGGGTGATTTGGATTTGTGAAATATTTGATCAAACACATCATTTGCTTCTTCATAATTCCTTAAGTTTTGATGTGAAAACAAGCTTTATGATTTGTATCCCTTGTTTCCCTTAAAGTTTCTATACCATCCCAATGTGATCATGAACTCTAAATCTTTAGATGTATGACAATGTATCTTTAACAATGAAATGATGAAGCCCACAGAAGTTCAGTAATGCACAACAAAATCATACTGCAGCCCATATCCAGATAATAGATATTAACTATTTCCATTTGATGTTATACCTATAAAAATAATTAGATAGATTTCAAAGATTTTTAGTGATAATATGGATTACATGAATCTCATTTATTAACTAGAAATTCTAATAATTGTAAAAGAAAAAATCTATCAGTCACACTTGCTGAGAAACTTAGAATTTTCAGAGGTAATTGTGCATAATTTACTATTTGTGCAATCTGTGCATCTTTTTCACAACCAATTTAATAACAATGAGGTCACAAAATGATTTCATTTGGAAAGAAGAGGAACGTTGTGCAGCTGAAGGCTTACTTTTATAATTGTAACTGATTTGCCTTATAATTTACTTCTAAATTCAAATTACAGTGGGATGCAGAGGTGTGAGGCCCAGTCTGCTGGCTGATCTATTTATGCAAGATCTGAGTATAGAACTGCTGCTAACTGAGGAAGACAGAATTAGGAGTGAGCAGTTCAGTTTTTAGATAAGAGGTCTAGAATGTTAAATCCTCACTTGAATACTTTTTTTTTATTTTATGTTTTTTGTAGACTGTAGGTGTTATCATGGTGCAGCTGCATTTCTCACTTCACATAAATCGTAAGATACAGAACAATGATATATGTCCCTCATTCTGATGGCTGTGGAAGATATCTTTGAAATTTTAGCAGTCTTCTCTATTATTGTTTTTGGAGTTTTGCCTTCTACTCTACAACACATTTATTTTGAGAGTAAACTTGGAAGTTGTTTTAATAAGCTTCAAAGTTAATTTGAATTTAATACCTGCTTAGTTTTATTTCCTGAGCTGTGTTGCAGGGTTGACAACAGGCTGGTGTTTTTTCTGAGTGTTTTTTGAAACACATGGACATCCCTGAGCATCTGAAGAATTTTTATTATATCATTGCTTGTGTATTTATAAGGATTTTACTGTGATCTGATGCAGAGTATTAAATGAAGTAACAGCTTGTCTTTCACACTCTGAGTCAATTTCCAATTTTTATTGGCACTTATATATTTCATTGTTTATTTTATTAAGTGAAATCTGTTTCTTTTATGTCTTGTGCAGAATGTGAAAGATGATGGGCAGCATGTATGGAGACTGAAACACTTTAACAAGCCTGCCTACTGTAATCTGTGTTTGAACATGCTAATAGGAGTCGGCAAGCAAGGTCTCTGCTGTTCTTGTGAGTATAGGCATTTCAGTTTCCATTTGCATATATGCCTATTCCTAGAAGTATTACAGTCACTGTATAACAACTTGTAGCTTCCCAGTACCATTTGCCAGCACAGTGGTGTTTTCCCCTTTGTCCCTTCTATGCACAAGTTCCCAAGGTTGTATTTTAAATGCTATGGGACTTTCAGAGCTCTCATTTGAGGGAGTTTTGTGTATTACAATATTTGTCAATGTTAGGATGTTCCCTTTTGTCTACTGCCTCTGCTTTTTATTTCTTCTCTTCTTAGCAATTATCATGCTTAAGAGTCAACATTATATTTTGCTGTTGTTTCCTCTTTTATATTCATAAATAATTATTTGTTTCTCTATTACACATTGACTAGCTTAGTATCTGATTCCAATATATATTTATTTAAATTTTCCTTAAAATTCTTGTTTTATTAATGTTAATGGTCAAGATTCCAATTTTCCACATGCTGGCATCCAGTCCAGTTTCATAAAATTTCAAAAAAAATACTGCATCTATTCTCACTTACGTAATACTATTAAATGCAGTTACTATAGTTCAATTCATTGACTTATATCTGTATATGTTCTGATAACCTGTGTTTGACCAGCTCATAACCTGTAGCTTAATAACCCATATTTTGCTAAAAGATATCTCATCTATGAGTGTTGCAAGAGATAGATGTTCCATATCTTTCCTTTGCAGTGTATTCCCCTGATTAATCTTTTTTTTTTTTTAATTTTTTTTTTTCCTGATTTGAGTATGTCTGATAGACAGTTCCAATGATTGGTACATGTTATGGACTGCTCCATTAGATTGATGAGATCTTTAGTACCCACTGTATTTTCCTCGTGATGATATCAAGTCACCTTTCATTCTTCTTTTTGATAAATTAACCGGATTCTTAGCGTAACCTACTTTCTCCGTTTCTGGAATGAAAGGTAGCCTATCACAGCTGATCAGAACCTTTCTGACTGTACAGTTCCATTCATTTTGTTTGAGACTACTTTAAATGAATGAGGAATTTGTAATCAGACATTTCTCTTCCCTCTGTGAGCCACAAAGCTCTTTAAAACATAATTCAGATGTAAATCCTCTATTTACTGGTTTTTACATCATATAATTTCAGCCACAATATTTTGGAATAAGAGAGATACATTCATTAAATGCAATTCAAACATACAGAAATCTTACATCTTCAGATTAATAAATTCTGATGACAGTAACTGAATGTACATTAACTGCTGAATTGACTATCAAATCTTGAACCGTTGCACCCTTCAGTGTTCTTTTAAATCAAAGTGATGTAAAGAGGTTTACTTTATCCTGGTGAGGAAACCTAAGACCCATATGTGTTAGAGAAAATTCTATCCAAACAAATAACACACATCTCCTTCTGTAGTTACTGGTAATATGGAGAGAAGACTTTCCCTGTTGTATAACATAAACTGCCACTGAAAGACCAGCCTCACTGTAAACTTCTGTGCTGCAATACACCTCTTAAATTTCTTTGTTATTGTGCTTGACATTTATTTGGTGAGAACGATGGTCCCAGTGAGAGTGTCTAAGGAGTTTCCACATGTTCCTCTCACTTACTTCACCCAGGAAGGGACATGAATCTTCCTACAAAATTCTTATTTCTACATTTTGCTCAGCTTCTCCTCCTACATATTTTCAAAGCATTGCTATAGATTTCATTATTTGTGTTTTAGATTGTGTGAGAAGGGAAAAAAAAAAAAAAAGGGGGGAAACTGCAGGGGACCTCACCATCCCTCCATGGTCCAATCAACGATGTTACTCCCTGCAGTTTGTCTGATTAATGGCTGCACCTCCCACTGGGTTTGTGTAATAGGTGCAAGCAAGGTGTTTAGAAGTACTTTGTGCTTAATTGCTCTTGAGGTCAAAAGCACAAGACATATATCATGCAGGGTATTCATCATCAGTTTTTAATAGTTGACTCTATTCAATGCAACTATAAGTAGTGGCATTATTTCTTCCTCTAAGAACTGTTACAGTATTGTTAGCTATTCGGTCATCACAGAAATATGCTCATAAGAGTTTTGCAGTCAGGAAAGCTTTGCATTGTGCCCTGACATTTGTATATTTTCCAAATGCAGCTCGTGTGATCTTTACAGACATGGTCACCAAAGATAGTTGCACAAAACAGGTAGGGAGAGGTTAGGAAAGAAAGCTTCTCTGGAGGTAGTGTTTGGGAAAGTAAGAGTTAAACTTGGGATGATTGCATGAAATGCATGAAAACAATTGCTGTCTGGAAATGGACTAATCAGCCATTTAAGATTTATAAATCAATAGAAAGAACAACATAAACTCGCTGGCTTTTATTTTTGTGCCTGCCAGCTGCTCTCATGCCTATAGTTTGTAAAATATAGATTTCTTTCCACTAGCAGATGACACCAAAACATTTGGCAGTCATCAATTTGTCTTTAATATTTTTGTCATTTGGGAATTATTGAGAAAAAATTTAGTGAGCTCTTATTTAATTAAGCATTTCCTGTTATGTAATGATAGTGCATTCTTGGATTTTTCACTTGCATAATATTTCCTGTACTAATTGGCCTTTTGTATTCCATGGAAAAAGCAGTCTAGTTTGAGTTTTCATTGACTGATTGGATTGATTATATAGAGATGGCATGCCTGTAACATTATTTACTTAATAAAAATATAGTCAGAAACACCATTGCCTCAACATCTATTAACGCGTCTCTTTTTTTTTTCAGTTTGCAAGTATACAGTCCATGAACGCTGTGTCTCAAGAGCTCCTGCATCTTGCATCAAAACCTACGTGAAGTCTAAAAAGAATACAGATGTAAGTCTGGGGTAGCAATACCTTTGCCATTAACCTGTTATTTAGTAACCCTATGTATATCCACACTTTTCTGTTGCAGGTAATGCACCATTTCTGGGTAGAAGGAAATTGTCCAACAAAATGTGATAAGTGTCACAAAACTATAAAATGTTACCAAGGCTTGACTGGACTTCACTGTGTTTGGTGTCAGATCACAGTGAGTACACTATAGTAAAACCTTTAGCACAGGTTAGAGACATAAAAATCTAAAGAAATATTCTAAACAGCAACAATAATTTTCATTCTAAACAATAGAATTCCTAATATATATGTATTGGAATGATTATAAAAATATTTTTCACTACTGATAAAGGCCAAGGTCGCTGTGAAGTAAGGAAAAAATCCCGGTGGAATACCGGCAGACAAATGTAATTGAGGATATCTGGTAGGATATAATGATTTCAAGTGCCTGAGAGTGATAGCAGGAACATCTTGGTAAAATCCTAATCTGTACACTAAGTCTAATATATACAACTGTGTGTACCCCTTATTCAGCAGTAGCCAGTAACTGGAACTAACCACATTCAAGGAACTCTTATAAGTGAAATCTTCATGCTAGAAGGAACAATGACAGTATTTCTGTTCCTAGGCAAGGCAGGACTTAAATCTAAATGAGGAGAGATTCAGAGCTCTTAAGGGATTTTTATTATTATATTTGTTGTTGTTGTTATTGTCATCACTATCACCATTGCTATTATTATTAATGGAACATCAGTCATTTGTTGAGTGTTTAAAGAATAATGTCAGAGTGAGGCATTAGAGAATGTTTATATTCAACATAAAAATTTGGGTGTTTTATGACTTTTTTTTTAACATAAGAATGTGAAAAATCATCAAGGAAAATAGATGCAGGATACTTTCCATGATAAGATGTTATGATCACTTAAAACACAATATTTTATAAGGAGGCAAATATGTACTTCAGATTGCTGTCAAAATTTTGATAATTTATTTGGAGAATAAATACCCAATCCAAAATATTGATATGCAAATTAGACAGTGACCATTTCTCCTTAGGTAGCTAAATAATTTCTGCTGTAGATGTACTTGTAGTTGTACTTCCATCAGTATTTTAAACATTTATATTTTTATTTTAAAAAGTTATATTTTTGAAAGAATTTTATGATTCTTTATTTCTGTGATTTCCAGTGTAAATGAGATACAAATGTTAAAAATTATTCTTTTTTCAAATTTTAAGAATTCTGCAGTTTAAATTTCATTCTCAATCTCCTGCTTGCTTTTTGTACAATTCTACATAAGCAGAATTTTTAGACCTTTCTTCTCTCATAATAAAATCTTGCTTTATTACTGAAAAAAACAATATTTTAACTCTTAAATGGATAACTTTTTAGTGGATGTTCTAGATGTATTTAATTATTATCACATCCAGTGCAATCATATGTTTTCATGTTCTTATACAATTGCACATCAGGGGCTTGTTATAACACAAGAGGATATTAGGTATTATACAGCCAATTCTGAGCCTTTAATGCATTTTATATATTTTTCCTTCAGATAAGTTAGTAGGATCATTTTTGATGTCAATGGCTTCAAAGCAAAAAAAAAAAAAAAAAAAAAAAAAAAAAGAGTTTTGAGACTATTTGAGCTAAAGAGGCTTGTTATACAATGTTTTACTCTAGATCCTGATCCCTTTTTCGTAATCTCTATAGCTCTCTCCTCCTCCACAAACATGTAAAAGGTCTTTTCCTCAAGCTTTCTATTAAACAAATACAGATTTTTCTACTTCCCAGTCAGCTGATTGTGAGGGTGGTAACATTCTAAGGAACTAGGTGTGAGGTAAAGGATTTTTGGAGGTCTGTATTTAAAATCTGCTAAAATATTTTTAAGAAGAGATGCACATTATTTATTTTATTTCATTTCATTCAAAATGTTAGTTTCATTAAAGCCATATATCATCTACCATTTCTTTTGTCTGCTATGCATCAATTCTGTTATCAAAGATCAGCAGAGACTAATAAGAAGATTAAGCTATTTTTTTCACAGATAAGTTTGCATGCTACCGAGTAGCAGAGCTGCTAATTATCACTGAATTTGTGAAGATACTTTTATTTGATGTAGCTTGGCCTGGTGTGCATTAATTATGGTACAAGTATCCTTACCACTGAGGCAAAGAATTATCATGACAAATGATTTAGATTATAGGGCTACCAAAATACCCTCATAATAGGGCTTTAATACTCAGAGTAAATCAAAACTCGTTAGACTTTTATTTTCTGTTGCTAAGTAACTGCCTGAGAAGGTAACTTTGCAGTATAAATGAATATGGACAAGGCTAATATTAGGTGCTATTCAGTTCAAAATTCAGAAATGTTACATCTACATTAACTGCACTAGATGACTTCATGAAGAACATATTACTGGTAAAGCTTATATATCAGCAACTGATAAGGTTTTATTGTATTTTCGATGTACATCATACTGACATGGTTAAATTAACTAAGGAAAAATGAATCAGTCATCAGAAAAATGTGATTTATATATGTAACCATTGAACTATAGGTTTTATAACAGCAATTAAACCTGTTGAACTAATACTTTATGCTACCTATTAAACCAGATGTAAAACTTCATAAATAAGATTTATACTTTAAAATATCTGATGTTTATTATCCTTATTATTTTCCTCTAATGCAAATTTAAATATATATGCTCAAAAAAAAAAGCTTATATTTAAGGGAAATACATGCTGAAAAACTTAATGCACAGTTTATTCAATAAATAATAAATTTTAACCAAATTTCACAATATTAATTTTTTATTTTTATTTTGACCAACTCTAATGTTGTAAACTATGCCAACCAAATCTGAATGGTTTGCGTGATCCATATACACAACTGTGTTTTTGTACTGAGTGGTTGGAGTTGGATATGTATGTTAAAACATTTAGAGTCATTTGAATTAAATTCTAAGATATTAATAAAAAATCTTTCTAATGCAAGATATTATAATGAATATATTATTATTATTTCTTGGGATTTCCTGTTCCTGTGATATACACATTTTTTTTTCCCTTTCCCTTTTTGTCAAAACGGAAGTAAGCTAGTATTCTTTCAATCAGCAAACTTGAGGGTATTCTTTATATGTTCATAGAGTAAAATTCTTTCCATTATTTTCATGAAAACTGAATGAATACTGGGAATAAACTGCAGTAAGTTCATGTTCCTCAGCAGTCAATAAAAACGTCAGTTCAAATAATTATCAAATTGCACCTGTATTACTTAAAGCTCTTTGATATTCTTATATTATTCTCATCTATTTTGTATACATTTTCCTACATACTGTGGTATCAGAACTGAATCAGTAATTACTTTACCAGCTTTCAGTGGGAGTTACATCAGTAGTGCCAAAGGCTTTCCCAAATTCTTGCAAGACAAGGACAGCAATAGTACTGTAATGCCTGATTCAGTGGAAGATTTGTCTTAGGAAATAAAAGTTTTGATCACCAATAGGTATTGCTAATGACCGCTGATGTCACTTTACTGTCATTGTAACACTGTTCTCATATTTGAAGCTGGGTCAAATGTAATATTTTCAAACTGGAAGGCATTTTGATCCACTGTTCTTTGTCATTTCAGTATAAATTCATTGGTTTTGTCAAGCCCAAATTTTTTTTCCAGTTTTCCACGAGACTGTTTCATTTCCCTTGTAGTGCTATAGTAGTATTTAGATTAATAACCTAAATCCACCCCATTCTAGTATTATATTTTAGGAGGTTTTTTGGACCATAGATTTAAAAAGATGAATTTTCATTTTCTGTCTTTTCATAGTTACATAATAAATGTGCTTCACATCTAAAACCTGAATGTGACTGTGGACCTCTGAAGGATCATGTTTTACCACCCACATCAATCTGCCCAGTAGTATTGGTGAGTTGTTTGTATTTTCCATTCTGAAGAAATCCTCTGTCATAGGTAGTGGATGAAACTGGGACGGTATTGATTACTGGTGCTGAAATAATTGGTTCCACAGGAATATCTAAACCTTAAACACAGTGGATAATCTTACCAAAAATGGATAATCTTAGGAAGAAACCTATCACTTTATTTGCTGCATATTACGTTTTCCTTTATGTGACAATGAACTTTCTATAGGGCATACTGTAACTGAAGCTGACTCAGATTTTATCACTTAGTCAGACTGTCCTTACCAGAAACTGTATAGGCAGAACACTACATTTTACATCTTTTATAGATCCAGCTTCCCAGAATAATGAAGTTATTCTTATGGACAGTTTTTGCTTGGGATGCATATTGTATATCTGTGATGCTGAGGTCTCTGATCTAAGCCGGAGGTTACCTAGAATGATGACGCTGGCCTTGCAGTGAGCTATGCATCAACATTATGGTATATTTTATTCTGCAGTAGTGGACAGTAAATTTCTCTGTCCACAAAAACAATAACTCAATTCAATGAAAATAAAACGCATGCTCTATGTAGGTTGCACTGAAGAAGCTGAGCAGTTTATCATGAGAAAAGATTTTCAGAACTTCATAGATTAAATTAGATATTTTATGCAGATAAAGGTCATAGCATCCTCATATTCATGCCAGAACAGACATGTGTGCTCTTCTTATTTTAAATATACTTCACAATAAAAATAAACTCTTGACCTTGAGAAAGCATATGACAGTGAGGAAAAAAAGAAAATTTACCTTCTAATCTGAAATATTTTTTTGATAATTAAAGTATTATTCGTGGTTAAAGTAAATTACTTGTCTTCTGTTTAACACTTTTGGCTGTTTGTTTATGAATATCTTAAAGGATATTTGTAAAATTGACTCTGAACCTGTACTTAAGTAAATTGGGAGTATTCCATTACTGTAAGTGGAGGTAAAGCAATGGAAAACTGATTTTAGTATTGATCATTTTTTTAGTATTTTTATGATTTTAAAAATATTTATTAAAAGTTCCAACAGTGGTTTTCTAGTTCATTTCTTATGATATTTTGGTGTTCTCAGACCATGTTCTGAGTAATTATTGTAACATAAATTTAAATTTGTTGGATGATAACATTTTGTATTACATCATATTCTTTTCATGATTTTAGATCATAGTTTAAAAGTTGATATATAGAAATCATGTTTTTGGACTGTTCTTGCTTGATTATTATTTATTGCTTGCCACTCTTATATGAATGAATGAAGTCTCTGCATGAAATTTCATCTTCAATTATGTTTGTGTAACTCCATTTTCTTTTCAGGAGAGGAAGAGGTATAGCGGAATTACGATTTTCGTTCCACAGTTGGAGTTTAGTTAAGTTGTTTAGAGGATATATAAAACCACTCTAGAGTCAAAATCATCCTTGAATAGGTTTGTTTCATCTGCAAATTTTGAATGCATAAGCAGAAGTAACTATTTTTCCTGTATCAGAGTTATGTTTCACTATTACATACTAATAATGTAACGTGAAACATGTATTTCAGCACTGCTTGTGTGGGAGTGGAAAATATGTTTTACTGTCATTTACTGGCAACCATATAATTTCATAGTGTACTTGTTCTTTAGTAAATTCTTGCAAAAAGATGCATTAAAATCCTGAGATTACTCAAATTACAAATAATACATCGGTGACCTGACTAATAGGAATTCCTGTTAGAAACAATTGATTACAGTGTACATATTATTTATCTTTGTAATTTTTTAATTAGTTTCTACCATTTCCTGTTATGGGGATTCCTTTTGATAAATGCAGTACTTCAGTGAATGTGAAACAAGCACTCTAGAAAAAACAGCAAAGTAATGAATGTTTTTGTGTCCGCATGCTCTAGAGATATGCTAGTAAGCATGACTGTTCATAGAAATGATGTTTTTATTCATAAACCTGATTGATAGTCAGAGGGTCTTTCATCCAGAGCACACATTAACTTCACAGGTCACCTAAGCAGTAGTATTCTCAGAGTGCTACTTATATCTGGAAGGAAAGGGACTATTGTAGCAGAGTAATTGGAGATATCAGAAAACAAAGCATCTCTTTCTACCCTAAAAGAACCAAAAAGAATTGTGGATAAGACAAAATGATAAGCTGAACTGTTTTCTGTCTTTCATCACATGAGATATCTGTTTAGAAAATGGAGGATCATAGAGTGACTCTCATTGCCCCTAGAAATTAGATGTCTAAATTAGAAAAGTATATGTTAAATAGGAGGGCTCTCACCTTCAAATCCCCAAAATGGAGCTTGCCAGATTTTATTCATAAATTTGATAAGCTTAAAAAGGAAACCATGGTGAAACTCAGGTAGTTTGAGAACTTGCATTGCATATAGTATGAAATAAATTTGTATTTGTCCAGGCTTCCTTTGGAATTTGATGCCATATGAACATTTTCATATCTCTCTGCAGCAGCTTTAAAATAGTTCAGTTTAATGCAGTCTGACTATTTTAAAACTTGTCCTTTCACTTTTCTGTTTACTGTATTAAAGCTTGTTGTATGGTAAAGTTTCTTCCTTGAGTTAAATGAGTTTTGTTATAAACTGTGTGTGCAGATCTCAAGTGATAGTCTTTTAATAGATGTCAGATACACTTTAATGCTACCCTCTCTTATTTCAGTAACGTTTTAATTAATTCATACTGATTGAATAAATGTACATTGAGACTTGTTTCCTAATGAGGGCGCATTTAGAGGAAAGGTTTTGCATCATTCTGATATCCTGTGGGTAATTATATTCTAATTATATGGTGGGGGGAAAAAGTCTATAACTCAGTGCTGATATTGTTCATTGGACCCAATTAATTACATGCACATAATGAAAGTTCATGATAAGGTTGACTGGCAGTGAGTTTAAAAATCTTTAACTCAATTGAATCCTAGCCTACCAAGAGAACAGAATTAGATCATAACCAGGTTAAAAACTGAGTATTGGAATGAGATGAGTGAGTAGTCAAGGAAAGAGATTGGTCTGTTCTTATGATACAGCTTTTTTTTTTTTTTTTTTTTTTTTTCCCCCCCGTGTTTTGCAATACAGAAA
>JAYECN010295488.1:0-24494 GCA_035222435.1 Microcambeva ribeirae
GGAAAGGAAAGGAAAGGAAAGGAAAGGAAAGGAAAGGAAAGGAAAGGAAAGGAAAGGAAAGGAAAGGAAAGGAAAGTTCCAAAAATCAACTAAGAATCTGTGGCTCTAGGTTATGCAAGTCAAACTGCCAAAATTTTAAAACAAAACAACAAGTCATTTATTTTCTTCTCCTCTGCACCCTGGCAAAAAAACATCCAAACCCTTTTAACTGTACCGCCCAAATAACTGTAAAAGCAAAACAAAATACAAAGCAACTTCCCCTCCTTCTTTCCCCAGCTAAGCATTGTTAGATAACTGTTTTTAAAGGTAACCCCTGCTCACCTAGTGTATGGACAGCTGTTAAGTCTGTAGATTTTACCTTTAAAAGACAAAACCAACCCCTTGCAAAGTCTTTTGGTGCACTAAGTGTGGCAAAGGCAAAGAAAAAAAGAAAAAAAGGAACTTCCCTGTAACAAGTTTTATTTTTTTTAAATGTTTTTCATGTTTTCTCATCAAAGGTTGATAGTTAAAACAAAGTTTTAGGATTAGAAATCCCACCTGAGCTAAGAGGTGCATTCTGCACAAACGCTTCACATTATTCACCCTAAGAGGTGAAAAGAGTCATGGATGGAATTATAAAGCCCCACCACGTTAAAGTTATAAGAGTAAGAAGGGATATATTTGTGATGCCAATATCTACAGGTCCAAAACAGGAACCAGACCTGACTGTGTTGAACACCACATAAAGCACATTGCAAGAGCACCTCCATTCTTTGCAATGTAAAGGCAAAAAGCAGTAGAAACCTGGAAGGGAAATACAAATAATAATAATAAAAAAAGAGGTGAAGACAGTTACTACATGTCACATTCCAGGCTGCAGCTAAATCGTGACTAGACGGAGTAAAAGGCAGCTGGATTTTAAATCATCCTGATTTATTAGATCATATATTGTTAAGATTGCTGCCTCATGGGAAGGAGAGGTGAGAGATGTAATAATACCAGTGATGATTAAAAAAAATATCCAGCTTGACATTGAGATCCTGGGCTAAGGATGCAGAGCTGGCAGTAAGAGAAGGAACCCAGTGTTCCCTTACATCCAAAATCCTTTCAATAGCCCACTCAGAAATTTGTGGTTACTTGAGGCTCCTTGCAAAATGAAGCCAGGAAACAGCAAGACAATTTCTAGATAGCAGTGTACTACCATCACCGAAATTGCACTGCGTGTACAAACTGTAAGTTGTTCTTGTGGTGCAACTCATCCATCATAAGCATTGGACAGCAATATTTATCTTGACCATGTCATAGGAGGTGATTGCTTCATGTCTGAAGCAAAAAATAGCCCAGTTAAGCCTGGTGTTGGGACAGTTTGGGATTCCTCTATTAACCCCAAATGCAAATTTTAATTCATGCTATGCTTCCTATGAGAGAGCAAAGAGGAGGAATTGTGGTGGGAAATTTGGCTAACTTTAATTTTGTCAAGTCACTACCCTTGCCAGCACAATGCAATACCTCCCATAAAAAATGGCCCTCTAAATTTAGATAATTTTCTGCTAATATTTTACTCCCTGTACTGGACATATTAAATAGAGCCAGATGACTTAAAACACAGACCTCCTTTAACTTTATGCTCATGAAACTTTCACAGCCTGTTTTTGCAACATTAACAACATAGATGGAGAGATCAAATTAAAAAAAAAAATTTACTTAAAGCATACTTAACAGGACGATTTTATAGCGAGGAATTGAAATGTGGTCACGAGGATTAAACTCAAGCGCATGTATACAACGTTAAACAGGAAACTGCAGTCTCAGACACCTGGTGCCCCTATATAAATTGCCCCCAACTCCAAGTCTTTAGCTGGTATAGCATAAGCATATGTTGCAAGGTACCATTAGGTCTAAAAAGCTCTGAATGTTTAATTTCAAATACTCATAATTAACTATAAGGTTAGACTTTAGCAGATGCTGTCCAAAAAACTACAATGAAGAAGCAAGCAAACAAGCAAACAAACAAAAGAAAAACAAAAAAAACACAGCTTCATATTACTTTAATTCGGATTTAACAGTGTGTAGTTTGGTGCAGACAATAATTCTGATTTCCTTTCAATAGCACAGAACTCGACATAAGTTCCCTTCCTAATCTCACTTCAATAAAAATTGCTTGACATCAAGATCCATATACGTCGCTTTGGATGCTGCCTATAAACACGTCTCTCTGCGTTGCTCGAAATGGAACCTCAGGGTACAAAGCAATACAACACAATTATAATTGTGCCATTTTATGACTGTGAAAGCCGTGTAACTTTAAAAGCACAGCTCAACAAATTGGAATGATAAAAACAGTCTTTATTACACACAATTTTAAGAGATACATATATATATTTTTAAATTCATATCCTCATGATGAAAGAGCTAATGAAGAGATGAAAGGAAAGCAGAGGTTATTTTCAGAGAATTAAAATGCTCAGCATGGCCCAGAGACAGCAATAATATAAAAATGTACATCTAGGGACTTAGTAAATTCACCTAAACAGGCTGGCATCTGCATGAATGGAAACACAATTGCTTTTAATATCGAGCAGTCAGCCTATTGTGTTTCATAACGACAGAGGAAATTCAAACAAAACAAGAGCGTTGCTTTGTAATTGCTCGAGAAGCACAGGCAATCGCTGCCTCCATTTTATCCAGTGCAAAACTGCCAGTTCGCTTTGCACAGTAGTCTCTTCCGTTCCAAAGACGTTCAAATATTCTTTCTTCTGTTTTTTTTCCCTCTGTGTTATTCTTTTTTTTTTTTTCTATGATTATTATTATTTTATTTCTTTTAAACATGGACCTTTCAAATACTTGCCAGTTAAGAGACTGGCTGTGGTCAGCATGTTAGGGACCGCACTTCTTTTTGTCCAAGCACCTTGTTTTAATCTTCCTGTTAGTAGAGGTAAAACACAAAGCCCTCCAGAGAGACTTAGGTAGTAAACAGCAGCTAGAAAAGAAAGGATTACTCTGCAGTCATTGGAACAAACTTTCTTCTAGAAGAGCTGGATTGTAATTTGACTGTCTGATGGGCAGATTTCCACATCATCTTATTATGCTCATTTATATCACAGTGACAATGCTTTCCTTTCTCTTTTGGCCTCCTGTGACCACAAGCTCTCATGGAAAAAGAGTATGTTAGAAAGCATGAACAGTGCCAAGCACAGGAAACCCTGCAGTTCACCTCCAACCACCAGCCTGAGGCTTTTGATCAACGCATGTGCATTGGGACTGATATGCAGTCCCAACACCCACAATTAGAGAATCAAAGAACAGTTGAGGTTGGAAGGGACCTCTAGAGATCATCTAACCCTCTGCTCAGGCAGGGACACCTAAAGCACATTGCACAGGGTCACATCCAGGCAGGTTTTGAATATCTCTAAAGAAGGAGACGCCACAGCCTCTCTGAGCAGCCTGTTCCAGTGTTGTCCCTCTAACAGCAAAGAAGCTTCAGACAGAACTTTCCATGTTTCAGTTTGTGCCAACTGCCTCTTGTCCCACCACTGGAAATAGCCTGGTCCCATCCTCTTTACATCCTTGCTTCAGATACTTAAACACACTGATAAGATGCCTCTCAGTCTTCCCTTCTCCAGACTGAACAGTCCCAGCTCTTTGAGCCTTTCCTCATATGAGAGATACTTCAGTCCCTTCATCAACATACTAGCCCTACATGGGGCTCTCTCCAGGCTCTATGTCTCTCTTGTACTGGGAGCCCAGAGCAGGACACTGCACTGCAGATGTGGCCTCACCAATGCCTAGTAGAAGTGGAGGATCACCTCGCTCAGCCTGCTGGCAGCACTCCTCCTAATGCCTGCCAGGACACCATTGGCTTTCTTGGCTTCAAGGACACTCTGCTGGCTCATGGTCAACTTGACCACTAGGATTTCAGCTGTGAGAGTCTCCATTTATGCAATCATCCCTTGAAACCCAACTGGGCTGTGTTTTCATCCAGCACCTCCCTCGAGCTCACAGCAGACAACGGACCAACTCTCCCTGTATCCTTACAGATCCTGCCCCACTTTTCAATAATTTGTTACCACTTACATAGAAGATCCCAGTTTCCCTTATTCCACTTGGGACAAAACTGTTCAAGAAGCATTGATCAAATGTAGACGCGATAAAAGAAACTGCTCTGCCTCTTTTACTGCAATCCTCTGTACTGTTTAAATTGAAATAACTCAGACTTTCCATCTTACATTTTTTTTCCAAGAGAAAGCAGCAAGAGAATCATTGTTTTGGCCTCAAGGCATTCATCAAGCCCTCTCATTTCTTTCTTGAGTTCAGCAGAGTAGCCACTTTATCTGGTGGGTGATTGGATATATATTTTTTTTCCTCAGGAAGATACTTCATTTTAGTGTATATGGAAGGTATATTGCACATAGAAACCAGGGGAATAGAGTGGCAAGGCATTAAATCTATCTGCTAAAGAACGTTTATTCAAAGACGACCACAAGGCTCAATCTAATTGACAATTTCTGCTTGGGGCCCATGATTAAAATCCAAAGGTTGCTGCAGGTGAGAGAATAGGAAAGAACTAGCATTGCCATTGGCAAGAATTTGTGCAAGAGCTGTCATGACCAGCAGTTATCACCAATTTGCTTTTAGCACTTAATATTAATCAACACGTGATGAAAAAAGTTCTCAGCTCAACAAGAGGTCTTAGCCCTGGGGAGGAAGGGGTGAGGGAGTGAACACACATGATTTTTATTAAGAGTATCCTGTGGAATGTATCCTGGATATCCCAAATATGCATGTGTAAAAATGTTGATTGTGTTGGTTTTTTTACAGCACATTTATAGCCTCTCTTAGTTTTGCAGTAGTTCATCAATCCAACTTCATAAAGGTTTTGTTCTTTTGTTGACCTGTTTGTACAGTAGAAAGCGAACACAGGGTTATATCTAATTTCTGTTTTTAATGAGTTCTCAATCAATTAACTCCTGCAGATGACAACTGCACTAAGCATTTATTTGGGACCTGCAAAGTGAAGTATTTTGTGAATTATGCAGTTCAGAAAGCAGATTTTTAAAAATTTTCCAGCCAGTGGTCAATGGAAAGGAGATGTGGTACTACTACCACATTAGTATCTTCAAACCCTTGGATGTGCCAGCATGTACCATTTTTATGCACAAATGAAAAAAAATGTGTGCATAATACATTACTTTGCACATGTGTAGCTCCGAGCAGTGGGTTGTAGTACAGCTGCTGATTGTCCCACCGTTTAATAATGTATCTGTGAGGACATCATCCCTGACAGATTCCCTTTACAGGTGAGAAAATAGCGTGCCGAAGCCAGAGGTACAGCCAGTCCACAGCAGGCTCACTGTAGTTTATTAGTTATATTAGTTCTGAACGTATCTGATCTACTTGAAAATGAGTATCAGCTTTTTTTTTTTTTTTTTTTTTTTTTTTTTCTCCCCTAAACCTCTACAGAACTCAACTTTGGCAAATTGTTGAAATATTTACTATGGTTTCTGGCAGGTTTTGAGAACCACATTGAACTCAAAGGCATCAGTAATCACTTGGGAACATTGTTAATCACAGTAAAACAGGAGAAGGAATGGTGTGGTTTGCCCTGGGACAGCAAGGAGTCTGAGCACAGTCCTGAACCATGAATGCTCCAACATGTTCCCATGATATATCTTGTCAGAGGAATGACCAAGACCATTTGCAACAGGGCTATCACAGACAGACCAAGAACAACATTCTCAAGCTGGTATTTCTACTGCTTCTGAGGTCTGAGGAACCTGTTTCTTATGGGTCATTCAGGTTTCAGGCCTTATAAAACAAACAAACAAAAAACCCAGTAAGCTCCGCTCCCCAGCAAACTCAAGGAAATTAAAGTGTTGTATTAGTGTCTTCATTCAACAGAAAGAAATTGTGGTCAATCCTCCAGTCAGCAATTACATGAGCAATTCAGAGGTCTGTACAAAGACAAAAAATCTCACATAATACAGTACTAAAACCCTGACTGTGGCTCCCCAGTAGCATTACTTGACCTAACTGAAGTGGTCATTGCTGGCAGATGTATATTTAAATGGACTCTGATATGTGGATGCTGCTATAACTTGTGATTTACAGTTGTAATTTCAATTAATGTTTGCAGAAAGTGATGGACCAAAGGTGGTAGGAAGAAGGGTTTTTACCTCTACCCTTCCAAAGTATCAGGGTTGAAGGCTATAAAGAGGAGAGGCTGGAGAAAATACACCTATACAAAAATGCAAAGAAAAGCACAATGGCCTGAGTGCAAGATGGTAGAAGGTGCTTCAAAAACCTATGAAAGGCAAGTGAAAAATGGTTTATTAGCTTTCTGTGGAAAGACAGTTAAATACTAAGTAAATTTGTCACCCCTTATTCCAGCTTGCAAGACAGAGACCATGGTTTTACATCTACTTTCCCATGCATTTTCTGGGCAAAATTAAACCCTTAAAAATTTACTTTACTTTTAAACAAAAGAAGCTAGATCTGTCCTTAAAATGGGTTAGCTGCAAAATGTGTACACAAGTAATTTGTATCAGAAAGCTTTTAATCAAAGCATGGAAAGTTTACCTCCATTCTCACTAATGGATATAAATATCTTCATTTCTTGCATATTATTTAGAGGAAACCAATTATGTCATTGACTCGCTTCCCTTCTCTGAGCACTCAGTTCCAGTGCTAACAAGCCACTGATACTATTTGAGGAAAGAGAGAGGGTGCAGTTTGTTTCCAAGCAATTGGAGTGAAGTTTGTGAGCTCAAAGTGAAATATGTTATTCAATACCATCTAAGCTCACTCTTAGTCAAAGACTGGAGTAGGAAATGCACAAAACACATGATGAATCCTACCAGCTCTTCACAAAGAACTAGTTAATTTAAGATGTTAGATATTTTATCTGTGCTTTTGGGAAGTGGTCTGGCATTGAAATGACAACCACAATATCTCCCCTGGAAAATACCTATGATTAAGTTGCTACTTACAGTCCAGCAGCCTGCCATAAATAGTATTTAGAGAATTACTATAATTCCACAACACCGTTGAGTCTGAATCCTGCATGCTTGCATATGTGTGCATGACATGTTTAAATCTATAACATTTAGGAATGAAAATTTGTTTTGTGCTTTGAAGAATGCTACGCCACCACCTAAGCAGCACCTTAATATATTCAGACTTGAAATCATAGTAACAAATCTGTATTATGTAGACACAGTGGCTTTCTGGGAAAAGAAAAAGAAAATATTAGCATATCCTGGAGTACGAACACTGTATTTGCTAAGAATGGAAAAAAAAAGAAAAATAAAAGAAAAATGAAAATAAATTCTGCAACAGAATGTGTCTTCTTGATCCAGTTTGTCACATGGGAGAACATGAAGAACTTCATGAAGCACTCCAGCAGTTTGAAAGCAAAGAGAAAGTCTGAGATGCTTAAAAAGAAATCACTAACTGAACTGACTGGGACATAGTGGTAGTAGGTTCTTCCTTAATATATTTTTGAATTAAATTGAGTTGTCATTGGGGTGAGACAGAGGAAGTGGCAATATGCAGTGGATGTGGATACTGAGTTCAAGAACTGGCAAGATGTGATTTTACTCTACTTGATTACCCCACACGATCAGCCCCCCACCAGCTCTATGGTCACAATACCTCAAACTCCCTCCATGCCAGCGGGGTCACTGCTGGTCAGAGAAGGTTGGACAGAAAGTTGCGCTGGTTTGTGACTCAAATTTACCTCCTCGGGCATCACTGGATGGCGTCCCCAGGTGTCCCCCAGCATTTGCTTCCACCCACCCTTAGTGTTCAGGACCTTTACCCACACAGCAACTACTTCTCCCAACTCAGATCTCTTCCATCTTTTTTCTTCCTCTCCAAGATCACTTCTTCCCAGGAACACATCTTTTCAGCCTCTTTTCTGAGACCCCAATTCCCAAATACTATAGTCTATGCACAAAAAAAGAGTACATGATCAGCCTGCCTGCCAATTGGTGGTTCTCTTTATTTTATTTTTTTTTTCTTTTTATGTATTTTTATTTAGGATAGCCCAGATGATAGCAAAATTTACCACTGGCCTGTAACCTGTTGCATTAGCAAGTAGAAAGTCTGTGCCAGACAGTTCACAAGTTCAGTTTTTTGGATATGAGCCCTGCACACCCCAACTACCTAGGGCTGTTGAATTCTCACGACTTCTTTTGCTTACAACAGTCATCAGACACATACTGGGTCATCTTCTGCAAGTGCCTCATTACAGTCACCTGCTTTGGAAAGAAATGAGAAAATTGAATTCAGGTATAAATATGACACTTTTTTTACTGCATAAACACATCGATAAGGATGTTGCTCTCTCTTTTTTTTTTTTTTTTTTTAACTGGGAAGATGACTTATGTGTATCTGTAACTTACCCTCTGCTCAATAGCCTGTTGAGGTGCTGCTACATTTCATGAGAAACGCCACAAAGCTGCAAGCATAACTCATAAGCTAGATCCATCCCTGCCTGTCCTCCCCTCCAGAATACCAAACCCATTTAATCATGCCCACAAATATTAGCTTTAGCCTTATGTAAGCCTACAACGAGCACACAAATCTTACTATCACTATTTGAAGTCTAAAATGTTGGCAAGGTTCCCAGGTAAACCACTGTGATTTTGGAGAACATCAGGAAACTCAAGCAATGTGGGAGAACTTGGCCTGCCCCAAACAAGCAAACATGATCTTTTGCCAAGCAAAAGTTCAGAGGAAAGTTGAATGCAGTATCAGAAACAATTGAGATTCATGGAGGACAAGTGATAAGAGAGATTCAAAACCCTGAAGAAAGCAGACCTCCCTAAACTAGGCATCCGATCCCAAGTATTTTATATGCCAGCGTGCAATCCAATCACCAATGCTTTTTAAAGTCAACAACACTTCGAGATGGCTAATATCTTGCAAGAGATGCCTGCCACAAGAAAGAGATTAAAAAAAATTCCCAATGTCTCATTTTCGGACAGGGGAGATGAAAAAAACCTAGTGCTCAGGATAGTCAGAGGATGCAGGCAAGAGGCCAGGCTTGTTCAGGAACTTGAATTCCAAAAAACTGAGAGCACGAAGGATTTTTGAAGTACAGGCCATCACTTTTCCCGGTTCAGCGAGTGCCAGTGAGCAAGAAAGAAGATCATTTGAAAACTTGGCCATAGACTTCTAATTTTCATTGTGTTTCTTTTAAACAAATAGCTCAGCCTAACGATCTCCAGGACAAACAGAGCTAAACAAAAAATGATCCCCACCCAGCACTGTGTGGTTATACAGGCCTTTGGTTTGGCTGGGGCTCTCCTTGGACAAATAAAAACATAAATACATTGTCTTCACACATAATCTGGGGCCACGCAAGTAAGATTGATTAGCACTGGTATGAAGCCTTATAAATAACAGATCTTCAAAACCATTAGCCATAAACATGAGGATCGGAAAGAACTAAATTAAACTGGTTTAAGTAACCTCCACTCTTTCCTTGAAGCATACCATCAGAAACCCTGGGGATCTGAGGTCCTCTGGGGTCTTCTGGGGAAGCTGGACAGGACTTTTGCTTGGTTTCTACTGCAAGGATTTGAGAGCAGTGAAAAATCTCAGTAAGAAACAGGAGTGATGCTTCCAGTTTGAGTCAGGAAATGTTTTTAAAGCAAGTAGTCCAGGCTCAGTGGAAAATAAAAATATCATGACTGAAGCAGAAGTGACTGTCTGGTCAAGTTCACTTGAGATTTTGGGAAATCAGTTGTCTTACATGGCTAGAGATCTTAGCAGGGTTCGTGTTCAGAAAGCTCATGGTCAGTCCAAGACTGACAACCTCAAAAAACCACATAAGTCTCAAAGTGAGTCCAAAGTTTGTGCAATAAAGTTGAACAGGGAGAGAACAAAACTATGTGATTTTATATAAAAACCATATTTCATGTATTTTTGCCTTCTGACCAAAGCAGATACTCTTGACCTTAAAAATCTTCGTACATGTGTGAGTGTATGTGTTTTCCCAGAAAGTTATAAACTTGAAAACCCCATTCACCTTAGCATCTTTTTCAGGAGCAAAGGAACTATGAAAAACAGCAACACTGGATTCATTGCTTTTACTCCTAAAAGTTCCCCAATACTGGAGAGATGAGCAATGCCCTAATTCCCAATGTTAGGAATATCAAACTCATAATGAAGGTGTCTATGTTATTACTCCTGCTTTTTTTCCACACTGACAGCACTGCAGGGAAAATTAAGTTTCATGGTATATATTGCTACTCTCCTCAGCTAAAAATGATTTTTTTTTTCCACAGGAGAAGAAGGAATGCTCGAAAGCAGTTATTCAGACAAGAGCTCAAAAACAACTACTTGGCCAAGAGAGAACATAAAGGTGTAAAGTAGCAGAGTTTATTGGCATAATTAAGAAGCATTCCTGAGATTTGATTCTGTCCATCATAAGTCTAAGAGCCACTCAAAGGTTCAATGCAGGATGATGCTTGTGTAACCAAACCCCTGAAATCTGACATTTGTAGAACTAACCTGGTATTACTGGTTTCCAGATAAAATAAACATAATGCTCCCTTCTCCTGCTAGGGAAGAGATGTGTAAACACAGTTACATGTGCTAGCTTAATCCCTCCCGTCTTTTTTTGGTCTTCTCAGCTAGCTTCTGTGACACTATGCTTGCTAAAGTTTCATGATAAAAGGTAGCTGGGTAAGGGCAGATATTCTCTTAGATGGGGCCTTTCAAAAAGAGTTGTTTTAAATTAAAACAGTAATCACAGAAATACTAAAAAATCCCAAACTCAAGAAAACTGCCCACGCTTCATGGGAGAGCTACAAATGTCCCAATCTGATCTTTGATCTCATTCAACCTGACAGAATACAACCAAGACACAAAATTCAGAGGAAATATTCCAGCTCTTCCAGAATATTCTTTTTTTCATACTTCAGATTGAAAGATATCAAATATGAAAAATAGAATCCCAAATGAATAAAGCTTTTGTATGAAAAAAAAGTATATAATTGATCATACAAATCCTTCCAGAGAAAAGTTAAGTGAAAATCCAAACTGGTCCAAGTTATATCAGGGCTCACTATGCACTCAATTCTCCATCTATGTATTTTCAGGTAGGTCTTCCACCTTTGGTAAGTTTTCATCATTGCAATGCACATAACATTGCATGATCTTGAAGTCATGACCCCGTCCTTCCTGGTCAATCTAATCAAAACGCTTTCCCTCGGGGATACATCTGAATTTATCTTTGATCACAACCGCACCGAGCTCCCAGGAATTAAATGAGAATCTTGTTACATTAAAACAAAGTTGTTTGTAATCAACCTTGCACAAGCTGTTGGTATGGCGAGCTGCCACACAAATCAAGGTTAAAACAGAACAGGCTTACAGGCGAAATGCAACTAATATGATATTATTCTTTCAGACATTTGGTTAGGCTGTCAAATTTGTAACTCCATAATTTACATGGTGTTCCCATGACATGTGGCAGTGGTGCTATGGTGTTTGGACATTTTTATCATGGGAAGAAGCAGGAGGAAATGCACATTTTCCTAATGCAAATCTTGCAGAACTCGTTGGCACAGAAGGCGGTTAAGATATCACATATGAAACTTTTTCTTTAAAAGTGTATTTTTTAAAAAGACACTACAAAAACCTTGAAAGATACGTTCTGTCTTTTGGCTCAGGCACTGCATTGAGAAAATAAATACAGATAGAATTTAGTATTATGAAAGAAAATTCAATTAGTGGGATTTTAATACTCTAGTAAAACACAGAAATTGTCTTGTGGGATCTGGACAGTAGTTGGTTTTATATGATCTTCTCCCAAGAGGTACAAAAAGTTGACATAGATGTTGCCAAATAAGGAATGATTCTTCCCAAACTCATAGAGTAGCTGGCCAAAGTGTGAGGACTTAGTTTTGGGGGAAGACTTCCCCGAAATGGATAGGGAAGAATATAAGAGTAGATGTTCTCATCATCCTTATAAATCCCTTTTTTCAGTTCAAAGCATTTGCCACCATGGTATCTTCTGAGCCAGCACTCTACAAGCTGTCACACAGCTTATCAGTCTCAAATCTCTTCAAGACATTTTTTCTTTCTTTGTATTCTGACAAAATTAAAGTGACAAAAGCCTAGCCCCTTATTTCCAAGAAGTGCTTTCTACCCTGCAGAGCTCTTTGCCTCCCTCAACAAACACTCCTCATAAGGAAGTCCTTCTATGTCTGAAACGATTAGCTAACGATCTCTGGAAGCCCTTTGTCAAAGCCTATCTTTATCATCATCCTCAAGGAATTCAGAATTGGCCACTACTACTGCAAGGGTTTGAAGACACCATATATAGGTAACTGCTCTGTTGTAGAAGCTCACATCACTAAAAAAATTAATAATAAAATTGAAAAAACATGATCTGTACTGATGATACAACTTCCTCCCTGCAAAGGTGATTTTGTTTGATAACACTAAAGCAAGTTTCCACAAAATTAAGACATGCTCAACCTGCTGCGGCTGAGTGAGTTCTGCTTCCCCATTCCCTTTCACCACGTAGATTTGTGCAAACTTCCTGTGTGGTCTGGCTGCTGAAGGGTATTATGAGAGTAAGCGGAGAAAATAAATGAAATGCAGAACTCATTATTTTTTTCAAACTGTGGTGTTTTGCAATGTTGCAACCTGGATTCTAGCACTGTTTCACATTCAGAGCAGAACCTTGCTGTATATAGGGCTTGTTTTCATCAATGGAGCTCTATTTTCCCCCAGTGGTTACTATTTTCATAGTATCTGCTTAACTTTAATTCATACATTGATTTTACAACATTCAAGATACAAGCCTGTAACATATAGTAACCAACAGAAAAATTAATAATAAAAAAGTGGCAATTATTTAGTACAATAAGATTAATCTAAGCACATAGCATATTCACAGTATGTTTCTGTACACTATAGGATATCGTGCTTTGGTTTAAAAACAATGATTATGGTGTTTCTTGCTATCTGCTAATTTACTCCTCCTTTTTCTTTGGTCTTCTCCTTTCTATGATGCTCACCAGCAAACACTTGTAATTGAAGCGAAAGTACATCTGGCACTATTAGCTTCTTATCTGCCTGATGTTGGGATAAAATCGTCTCTCTGGACTTGCAGCTTTATCCATGACCTTCCTCTGTTTCTTCTATCTAGTCATGCCAAATCGACAGAACATGTTCTCTCCCTGTGGTGGATCTTTGTGCTGTTTTGCCATTGGAAGTACTGGTTGTTAGATGCTGTGCTGCACAAGGCCATACAGTATGTAAAGGTAATAATTACAGAAGGAAGAATAAGAAGTGCATTCCAGACATGTCAATAGAAAACCTCAGACTGTAATTCCCTATAGAAAATATTGTTATTTTTATTGTCCTTTTAAACTAAGGAATCCCTAAGTGAGTAAATGAGTACCCTTTTTTCTTGGACAGTGGGAGAAGAAGCTATGATTAAGACTACTTTTAAATTCTTGTGAAAAGTAAAGACACAAGAGAGAAAATATTCAGCGTCACAAACTGGCCAGTTCTGTGGCTTCCCCTAACAATAAATTTCACTCATGAGAGCTGCTTATAGGATATGAACACTCATTAACCACAGATTTTATGAATCACGGGGCAAACAGAGCAATGTCCTGCCCACAGATGTGGCTGCAACTCTCTGCGTACTCTGCATTTTAGACATGGAAAAAAAATGACTAGAAAACTAAAACATAATGCAATGTTACTCCCAAGAGCTTTTCAGAGTCGAGATGTCAGAGTACAACCGGACTTCAGCAAGCAGGAAGCAATGCATAGAGTAAGTGCTCTGACCAAGACTCTTCTCACCTTAGATGCAGAAACTTTTAGTATAAGAAATCTGTAAAGACCATAAAAAAGGTGCAAAGATTTCTGCTAAATACGTGGAGATCAACTCTCCAGTACTCCAGCAACTCAGCAGGTCTTGTTCAACAGAACTTCACCCATTCACAACAGCTGCAAGTCCAAGCCCGAAAGTCCCATAAAAGACCATGCCAACAATTACTGTTTGAGTCAATGAAAGTTTATATCAGTGCTTAAATACTCATCTCTACACCAGCCCGTATAAGACCTTTAATTTCCCCTTCCAAGCTTGTAATTCTTTTGAGGGCTCATGCTACATAAATCTTTGGTTTTGACATGTCCCGCAGAAAAAGATTTACCCCTGGTAGGCAGTTTATTAGAGCTCTTGCCAAGACCTGTTTTTCCAGTACGGGGGAAGTCCAAGGGCTACAGTGAGACCCACCAAGCTTAGTAGTGTCCAGAAAGGATACCCAGGAGAAATACCACGTTAGGAAGCACATCCAGCAACATCAGGGACATGACACATAAATTCAGGCTCAAACATGTAGCAAGGATCAGGCATCCAGTACTTCTCCACTTGAAAAAGTCATGCAGAAAGCCACCAGTAATCAGAAATAGCCTCTGGGCAACATTGCTTAAAGCAAAGATTAGTCTTAAGAGTTGGAGAAGTAATCTAACTCCATCCTACAACTGCTTGAAGGTAAATTTAGTTACTATTTCCAGTACCATTTAGTCTCAACCTGAAATGCGTCAGTGCCAAGATGAGCATAACAGGAGTGCTCTGCTGCCATGCACAGATTCATTTGCACATTTATAACCTCTTCTTCATGCAGAAAGGCTATTAGGTTAACATGTTGCTCAGGACTGGAATGACCACAGCTTTAAAGACTCTCTTTTGGAGTTCCTGCTGTGATATATCACCATTTTCTTTGGGACATCGAAATCCAAGAGACCTTTTTAAAATTACAGGACTTAAAATCAAATAAATACCAATAAAAAAAAGCCTCCCCTGTCACTGCCCTTAACTTTCAAACTGAACTTTGGCTTAGCCTTTCCCTAATTTCACACAAATTCTTGGGTGGAATATCCTTACTCAAGCCATTCCAAATCATACTCAGATTTCAAACTCAATCTAAGCTCTGGCTTCACTGATTCACTAATTTAATATGATAAATGTAGTCTGCAGTTCAAAAATGTTAAATTCTATAAAGCAGTCTTCCACTACAGAAGACTCTAGAAAAGCTACCCGAACAGAGTAATTAATTTTCTATCATAGAATCATAGAATCATAGAATGCTTACGGTTGGAAGGGACCTCTAGAGATCATCTAGTCCAACCCCCCTGCACACGCAGGGTCACCTACAGCAGGTGGCTCAGGACTGCGTCCAGGCGGGTTGGGAAGATCTCCAGAGAAGGAGCCTCCACAACCTTGTGGCAACTCTTGGCAAAATTTCAAATTCTTCATTTTGTAAAATGAAGTAATTTTGAGCTCTGTTGTCATTAGGAAAGTGACATGGACTTAATGATCTTGAAGGTCTTTTCCAACTGTTATGATTCTATGTGTTACCCAGGCCTTTTTAATAGCAGGGTAGAAAATACTAGGGCAAGAACAGCAGTGTTTAACATGATGAGCTGCTCAGAACTAACTTTGCCATTGTTTAACTGGCATACAAAAGAAGTACTAGCAAGCATGCCTGCTAGTTGAGATGTTGTTGTGCCTGTTGGATGTAACAACAAGTGCAGTTCTGATGCTTTAACTGTGCCTAACTGTATCCAGATGCTGTAGAGAATTCAGCTTCTGTTGAAGATCTTCTCTTCAGCTTAATCAGACTTTACTGAGGAAATGATGTATTGAAGCATCTCAATTAAGGCAGCTTCCCAAACCTAGGTCATCTATCTCTGAAAATCCCAAGCTCCTCAGATTTCCTTTCATGCTGAGTTTTATTAGTGCCTCTTGAGTACATCGAAGCTGCTTTTCTTTGATAAAAGAGCAGATAGTGGATAGGGATATGTTATTACAGCCAAACTTGAAAATTGAAGCTTTTCTTCACTATTATGAACTGTCACTTTGGTGAACTCTGTTCAGGTTTACTTTTTTCGAATGGTTCTGTGGTTGAAAAATGTTGATGCTGTTACTTATTCACAAAATTCCATTGATAAGAAGCCAATTACTTGTAATAGGTGTTTGACACCATAGTGCATGCCAAAATGATTTACTGCAAGTTGGTTGGAATTTCCAAAAACTTCAGTCATTTAAATCCTAATTACTCTTTCAGGATTGATCTTTAGCTCTTTTAGGGGATAAAATAATGGTTTGCATCATCTGTTACTGCTTTTTAGCAAGACTTGTTGGTTTGTTTCTTTGCTTTGGTTTCTGATCTGACATTCCCACTTGTCTTGTCAGTAGATTCTCTCTGGATGCATGCGTGTTTATCAAAGTAACCTTGGGTCTTGACTCACTACAGCCACTGCTCCTGAAAATGGAGCGGATCCATTAGTTTGTCCTACCTGCAGAAGACACAAACCTTTCCTTTTCTTTACCTTTTTTTTTATATTCTCCAAAGAAGTTCTCTGAATTTAGGAAATTTAGTTGAAATTCAGCATTTGTATTTTGTGTTCGTGCTGCCTTTGGTGTTTGCCACATTTGCAGGCCCTTCGCCCTCCCCCCCAATGAGCAGCAAACTAAATAAAAGGCGCTTGTGTGACATTTGGCTCAGAGGACTGTGCTCTGTCCCTGTGCCAGACGTCCTTAAAGGTGCAGTTGCCCATTGGCAATCTGCAAGCTATAACTGTTATGACTTCAGCAAGCTCTCAGATTTACCATTTCTTGTTTTGTTTTGTTTTTCTTCATCTTACTGAGAATTAAATGAAAAGGCTCTCACTGGGGTCACTCTCTGTACACTCAGAAATGGATTAGACAATATTGCACTACTCAGACTGAGGTAATATTCTGAATAGGCAGGGTAAGAGCAGGTCACGTTAGCTGCTGTTTATTGGAAGTCAGCTCTAGCCTGAAGATGCTGCTGATTAAACCTCCCTGTCTCATCAGAGCTTGTTTGTTTCTAGCAATCTCTGTTCCTGAAGGTCTTTCTAATATACACTGAAATCTTGTAGAACAGAGAAGTTTTGCTGGTTTTACATGGCACAGCATGAGTTCATCAATAGAATAGTAAAAATCAGCTATTGAAAAAATTGCATGTGGTAGAACATGATGCCCCAACTCAACTATGGGGACTCCAGGTTCCAGGTCAGTCAGGTTCTTCAGCAGAGTACAGGTATTGCCCCTCATTCTTTTCCACTGCCTCACTAATGACAGTTCATTCCATAGGAAGTACCAGCCAGTACATACAGCATAGGATTAGGTCACATAATCTGTGTCCTCTCTTTCTCCCTCCTTTAATAATGAAATCTGGCTTTGTTAGGAGAGCAGTGGTAGAAAAAGATACAGATTTTATAACCTTGGACAAATCATCTGGGGCCTGAAAAGCAAACGAACAAAACTCCATGTTTGCTATGGCTGCATAATGCCCATTTTCCGACCTGGATTCTCCTAATTGCAATTGCAATTGAAGAGCAAGCCAGAAGCAGATTTTTGAGTTAACATTTGGAAGCCTCCTCACACAGCAAATTAAGTGGAACTCTGCCCAGAGGGAGGGGAAGAAAATTCTGCGCTTGCTCTGTTGGAACATGAACCTGTGATACGTAGGGCACTTAGCCCTATCTTAAGTTCAGTGTAAGTAATGACTATGATATCATCCTGGGTTGGTGATTAAATACTATCATGATGTCTGGATTCTTCTGCATTCCTGGGAGCATTTCTGTAGTACTGTTTACTCAGCATGATCACTGTGCTGTGATGTTTATCAGAATATGAAGATCTTTTTTTTTTCTAATGCTCTTAACTCACATGAGCATTTTCTTCCCACACTGTCAGTGGGGAGAATTGGATTTAATTAAAAGAATGCAAAGTAGGGAAAATATTTGTGGTCTTGCCCAGTGAAGGAAAAGATTCAGAAGAGAGTGGATAGTTGTACTTGAGGGGTTAGGGTTCAGGAGATAGAGGAACAGAAAACCTCATCTTCTTGCATATGCTTGAATATAATAAAATATTTGGTAATAGGCACACTGAAAAAAGTTGTAGAGTTTGTCAGGGCTTTAAGGGGAATAATAGTTCAAATTGCTTCTTGTTGTATACTAGCTGCATTAGTATTCTATACCCACATCAAGCTGGTGATCACCAGCCTAGCATGCTAATTAGTGCTGCCCTCTTTTTCTCTCTTTTCCTCTCCTTTTTTTCCCCCTGCACCTTTTTTCTTCTGCTTTGATTTCCAAGTTGGCCATCCACTTTTATCAGTGATATATGGTTTACATCTTCTTAACGATTTTGCTGATGACCCAGGGCAGTGCCTGCCACTTTTGATAAAGTGTCAGATTATTTTTGGAATGTCCACATATGCTTTTTTGGAGGTCCAATTTAGCACTATGATAATCTACTAAATTGCTTTCTGTGCTATGCCAGCTCTCCGTTCTGCTGCTCTTTTAAAGATGCTACAGTGCCAGATAAAAAGCGTTCCCAGCAGATTTTATGTGATGCTACGTGCCACAAATGAGACCGCTGTACTCTCTACTAGACTATTTTTGAAATAGAGGATGAAATAATATATACTTTTCCCTTTTCCTCTGGTATCCTCATATGTGTATACGAAGTATAAAATTATTTGTGTGTAGCCATGTCCTTTTTTTTCTTAGAAGGTTTGTAACACTGAGATTACCTCTAATTAATTTTACCACAACACAATATATTGGTCGCATTTCAATGTCAGAGTGACTACCTAGTCTAATTTTTGTGTGAGAAATTAGTAAACTTCTAAAATATTAAAGAAAAACTAATTAAAAGTAGATTTAACTGCACCCTGGCAAATACTGTGCTTAAAATTGGAAAGTATCTGTTCCTGAGAGAGTTCTCAGGACTTTTTTTTCAGGACTTGCACTAGAGTGGAGGGGCAGGAAGGGAAGAGAGGGGGGTAGAATCTGCATGGATGCTCTAGGTGTAGAGTAGCCACATGAAGCGGAAGGATGTGGATAGGTTTCAGATTTGTCCTCCAAAGCATTGTTCTGCAGGATTCCAGACCATAGAGGAGAAACTATTTAGTTGCCAAAATAATTTTGATTTTTACTGGAACCTAGTTCCTGCACAGGCCTTACCCATCAAGTACTGTGAAAGATATGGGCTGGGGAAAATTAAGAACAGCCTTGCATGATTGAAATGTTTGGAAGTAAGGACAGAGCTGGGTTCCTACACTGCTGATGCACCATTTCTGAATTATTTACTCCCTGCATTTATTGTAAAGTCTGGATTATTGTGAAGTCTGCATTATTGTATAGTTATGGTTCCAATTTACAGGATTTGTACATGAACTCAAACTCTCTAAGAGAGACCTTACCCTCAATTTCCGTTTATTGATAGTGTGTCTGACTGGCTCACCATCCTCGGGCACTGTGGTGTAAAATGGTAGATTAAATTAAAGAAGGAATCAAAATGATTGCTTCTCTTTCTGCACTATACCTGGATTATAACAAACCTGTAGTTGAAGTAATTGAACTATGATTAAATCAATAGCTGTCATACATGAGAAATTTAATTTTTTGAAGGTGAAATCTGAGGAGTTGTCAAGAGGTGTATTGACTGTGTGTTAGGAAAAAATTGCAATCTTTGAAAATTGTGATTTTTTTTTTTTTTTGGTTGTTTCCTTAGAAATACATGAGCTATGTCTACCAGTCAATGATTTCCCATGAAGCAGGGCAGAAGAAATTTGAGTGCAGACTGCAACCAGAAATGACGTATGTCATACGTATGTTATAGGTGCACAGACTTTAATAGCAATGTAATCTGAAGTGGTGTTTTTTTAGGCAGCCTGGAAGAAGTCAATAGCAATGATCTTGTCTGCAGTGTGACAGTCCAAAAACTATCTAAACCAAGTACGTGTGTGGGGGGGTTTTTTTGTTTGTTTTTTTGTTTTAAATAAAAGGAAGATGTCTTGCAGAGCGTTTTAGTCTTCCTGTCCCTGCCATTGGAGCATGACAATGACTGCACCTCCTTTGTCCTGTAGCAGCATTCTCACTCCTGTAAATGTGCCTAGCTTAGAATACCTGCCAGGATGGGCCGCATGTCCCCATTGTGCTTAAGATAAGTACAGGCATTAATAGGTCTTTCCTGTCACTCTCAGAATAACCACTCTGCATAGTTTTGAATGTGGAAAAAGTGCAATATGAATTATTCTGCATTTGTTCTTGTTGCTACTCCTATTGGGAGTAATGAAGCAAAAGGACTAATTCATAAACAAAAGAGCTGCTGTAGTCTGCTCTACATGTCTTGCTAGGAAAATCTAGCAGGACTCGCATGCAGTACACCATTTTTCTACTCTTGCTTACTACTGCATCTAAAGTTCACAGCTGTTGAGACTCACCATCCTGAGATGTGTATTTGAATGATTTCTCAGAAAAAGTGATTTAAAATTTAGAAATCACTGTATTGTTTTAGGTTTGAGGGGTTATACTTTGTTAGAATTTATTTTAAAATACAGGTTTGGGGTGGTTACTAATTTAATTACATGCCTAAAGTGAGGCCATGCTAGCTTAATTGGAAATTATCCTTCCATGTAACCTGTTTTTTTTTTTTTAAACATTGCTTTCACTTGTGCAGACAATAGTCTCCTACAGTCAACTTTACTGAAACGCGTTGTAGCTGGCATATGCAAACAAAAAAAACAAATACAGAAACCAAGCACTTCCTCAGGGATTTGCTGTTATGACAAGTAGCGGAACAAGGACAATGTCTGTAGGCGCTTGGCGACACTCTGCTCTCACTGCCCTGGTAAGATGTTGTAGCATTCCTACATCACCAAGGGCTCGGTTTGGAGGAGGCCAATGTAGCAAGTACTAGAAAGTAAAATCTTAGCTTATGACCCGAATTAAGCAACTTGTATAAATCAAAAGTCTATGTTGCACCTTGCTGACTGCTTCAGAAACACTCCACAATGGTGTTCCTCTCTTCCAGTCCCCATCTTGAATTTAAGTGGAAGTGAGGGGGGTGAAGAAGGGGTATCAAGTTGCAGAAGTTAACTGCACCGCCTACCATTCTGCTGCTGCCGGAGTGCTGCTGTTGTGTGTGCACAGCTGCACTGGACAGGCCCCCAGTTTGCTTGTGCAAGGTGCTTATCCAAAGGCCAAATTATTCTTGGGGATTTAGGAGATTAATGTTACGTGGTGCCTGTGCATTGCTGCTAAATCTTATTTTGTATTTTCAAAAATAAGGAGCAAGTAATGAGATTCAAAACAAACAAAAACTTCCTTTAAACTTCCTTTGATTTATCATAGTTCCCTTTTGTTGTTCCTGGTTTGAGTTTGGAGGTAATAGGGAAGGCAGTAATGGTGATGATGATGATGAGAGCTAGTAGATTCAGGAGCTGAAGAAAAGCAAAGGCACATCTATATACTTACCTCCGCAAAACCCTGTTGGCAGATTTTCCCTGTAGAGCTGCAGCATATGCCAACGAAACTTTTCCTGTTGGCACTGCTGCACTGCTTCCTCAGCTGATGTGAGCTATGTTGACAAAAGCAGTATTTTGTCAGTGGTGTTGCATCTCTCAGCACTGGCAGGTCAGGCCCAGACAAGCATGTATTTTTCTCACTCATTTCTCCCTGGCTATTCTTCCTCTTCTCACTCGATGTCTTTCCCCATCATTTTTTTCCTCTCAAGAGGAAAAGCAATAGATAATTCCTATCCCATGAAGCAACACTTCAGGCTAGTCCAGCTTATTTCAGATAACTGCTGCTCTGTGTGAGCTAGAGTTTTAAGAGTGATGATGTTTGCTTTCCCAATGGAAGAAATACTAAAAGAAAGCAAATATGAAGTCACTTGACCTTCCTTTTCAGCCTCTGAGTTCTCGGTGGGTCTGACTTGGCCACGCAAGGCAGGGAAAGAAAAAAACATTTGTAGCAGATGGAAGTACAAGAAGAGTTGCTGTGACAGATGGTGACTACAGGCATGTAGTGACAGGTCCTGGGCTTTAGGGGACTTGTTTTTTTCCACGTTTAATGGTACTGATCGTACATGAATATTTGTGTATGTGTATGTATAAAGTTATGGTGAGAGGTAGGGATGACGTTGTCAACAGAAGGAGAATCTTGAGGAATTTTTAAGAGTTATTTTGAGAGTTTCAGAGTTCATCTTTGCTTGTAGTTTAAACCAGTGGCAAAGAGCATTGTTGGGATTTTTTTTCATTGTCCTTGGTAACATTTGATCAAATCCATAAATTCTTGCATTAGGATTTTACAAAAAAATTACTTTATCTTCAATCTGCAGGCTTTATTTCTTTTAATAGCTGTTGTCATTTTTGCATTCAAAATAAGTTCAAAGTCTCATGGCTATATCTGTATAGATGGAAAATATTTTGTGATTTCAACTGGTCATGAGTTTAGTTAGCAAATTTTTTGAAAAAATGCTTGGGATATTCTTAGACTTAACAAAAACCAAGCCATTCTAACTGTGAAGCATATGAGCTGTCTCAGAGCAGTAAGCTTGCTTGCAGCTAAGGGGCAATAGTAGGTGCTTTGTTAGATCTGCTTGCCGCTAACAGAAACTCAGCGTACAGACATAACATTTGCTGTGAGGAGCTCTCAAAAGGCTTTGGAAGCCACATACTAGTTCACAAAATGCCATCCTACACTTGTTTTGAATTTACTTAGCATTATGTTCCCAAGCTTGTGTTTTGAATCCTTGACTTTTTCCAATATGCGTGTTCTCATATCATTTCACAGAGAAATGGTCGAAGTATTCAGTTTGCTTCCCTGTGTTAGGATTTTGTCACTGCTCTATAAGATAGGCCCACCAAATACCTACGTGCGTCCTTGCTAGAGGTCTTTGAGAGAAAGTCCACAAAAAAGGTGATGGCAGCGTTGGGAGAGACTGTTTTGTCACATTTGTCACCTACATGTTGGCAGGGTTTCCTCTACTGGTGTAACTTAAGCTGCTCTTACTTCATCTGCAAGCTGAAAAAATCTGGAGGGAAGATAAAGTGCTGCTATCTGAAATATTTTATGTAGGGCAAAGTGATTTATACCTCCCTGACTCAGAGTGAATCATGCTCAGTCCTAGGCTAAATCCTCATTTTGCCTAATCATTGCTGTGTTGCTTTCAGTCTCACCCCATCTTGTTAAACTTTCCTCAGCTCTGAAGAGCAGTCTGACGGAGTCAAATGAGAAAGATAAATTAAGAAAGAAATGAGAGAAACCATCCTGGCTCTAGGAACCCCTCCATGCTAGTGGGATGCAGAGATGGTACTGTCTCTGTCTTCATGAAATGCTTGAGTTAAAATCTTGCCCTAACTGAAGCCTGGAGCGAATCAGGGCAGCCTTTTCCTCAGGGTAGAGTTTTTCCCCTACAGACTAGGCAGCAGGTTAGATGGGTGTATTTTACCTGCTTATGTTCTCTCCTGCTTTTCAGACAGTTGAGATCCCCACTCTCCTTTGGGAGTTTACTACTGACGCTACTCACAGTAAAGTGTCGTGATAGTCGGTAGTTTTCTTAATGTCCAAACTGCTAAACTACTTGGTCTATATTAAAATCTTCTTTTCCCCTCCTCTCAAGATAGTGATATTTTTCTATGTATTTGTGGGAGAAAAGTTTGAAAAAGCTGACTTCGCTGCATCCTAAAGACTCATTACGCAGCGGCAACTGGTAAGTCCTTTTCTAAGTCGTATCTTGATTTTTTAAGCCTTGCAATTTGTAATGACCATGCTGCAGATGTATGTATGGAAATGGATGTTTCAGTGCTGGGCACTCTTTTACCCAAATCTGCTACTTTTAAAGGGGGATTTGGATAAATGATTTCACTTCTGTTCCATATTTTGATTAAAACTGCTGTGGCATAGACTGGGTACTTTAACAGATCTTAGATTGCATTAGGTGCTATTAATTTCAAGGTATTACTCCAGATTAACACTCTCTCTTCTAGGGTTTCTTCAACACTTTTCTATTTCTTACAGAATCATTCATAACGAAAATAGCGCTCTCTCCTTTCTTCTCACCGTATTGCGTCGGTATGCATCGCAAAAAAAGCGGCTAGTGTGTCATGTTGGAGATGAGAACTTGAAGGTTTACATTGCCATCCACAGTTCACGGGGCGCTAGAGCCTCAAGGTCAGAAGTTGCACATGTGCATAGGATGGCAATATGTTAATGAAGTTGCTCCAGCCATTACACTGCAAGTGCTAATTTATTCATAGCTTACTAGCACTGTGTATGTAGGAAAAAAGGAAAACCCAGGGTCTGAGTTCAGTGGCCCTTGAAATGAAGATGTCTACCAGCTTTATTTGCATTTGATTTGATTTCTAAATCAAGTATGTATTTCAGCCTTGGTGAATGAAATCACATTAAAAAGAGACTACTGAATATAGCCCAGATAAATTGCCTCGAAGTAAGCCTTATTAATAAATCATTGCACAGGAGCAGGATCTTGACAGAAGTCAGTCAGTTGTGTTTAAGATGATACGATTAAAGATGATCTCATTTTCCTAAAACTTTACCCTAAATTCATAGTGTTTAATCATGGAATCATAGAATGCTTAAGGTTGGAAGGGACCTCTAGAGATCATCTAGTCCAACCCCCCTGCACATGCAGGGTCACC
>JAYECN010295589.1:0-24494 GCA_035222435.1 Microcambeva ribeirae
CTTGTTGTGGCAGAAATGAAGGGGAAGGAGTTAAGGCCTCTAAAGCAGGAATGGGGTCTCACAGAGCAGGAGGAAAAGGAAGTTGGCACTGTGAGTCACTGCTGCCTGAGTAAAGGCAGTCGTGGGTGTAACTGCTTGTGGGGTGCGCAGCAAGAGAAGATAAGCTCTTGTATTCTTAGCTGTAAAGAGTCTAAATCAAAACTACCAACTTGCTATTACCATTCTATTCCATTTATTTATAAAGTTTAGTCTGTGGGTTCAGTTGGTTTCATTAAAATGCTGAAATTACCAAAAAAAAGGAAATTACTCAGCATATTCTGGGTATAAAAGTAGGCATAGCTGGTCAGTGTCTTTTCCTTCTCTTCTGCTGACACCGGCAAAAAAATCTTTCCAAGAATCTGTTGTACCATGCTTTGATCAGATGTTTTGACAAGAAGCAATATTATGCTTTTCTTTTAGAAGAGTCTAGAGTTTTCTTGAGAAGCATGCCAAACTTCAAATACTGTTTTTTTCAATTTAAGGAATCTTCCTGCAAAACCAGCAGAAGAAGCTCAGAAACATAGACAACAGTATGAAGAAATGGTGGTTCAAGCAAAAAAAAGAGGTGATGGAATTTCTTGTCTTCAGAGGAGAGAAGTGAAGTGAAGGGGTATTTCTAAGCCTGGTCTGTACTTGTCAGTTTGTTGTCCTGTTGTGTAAGGGGTTGGGCTACCCCTCACAAGGTCAGTCCTGGAAAGACAGTAGGACAAAGATAGTTTTATTTAATAAAGGAAAAGGTCCTCCACCTTCTTTATGCACTTACTTATTGGCATCTCTTAGAATAAATTGAGTGGCATCTGTCTGTGAGTTTAGAAGCTTACTGATGTAGATATGAGGTATGAGTAGATACGAGTCCCTATTAGTTAAGACCAATTTATTTTTTTGGATAACTGCAGGATATTTGATAGTTTTATTTCAGAAACAATCTCCTGAGGCTGTAATTCCAGGGAAGAAAACGTATGTAATTTTGTTCATATGATAATCTGTCTCCTGCTTACAATTTGCATCTTTTCCAAGGCTTTGCTAGTGTCTGAGATGCTGTTGTCTGACGTGATTCCCAGAACTGTCTCAGTAACACTGCTGTGCACATCAGGTGGAGCTGGCAGTTAATAGTGTATTCCTTCTGCAGATGTTTTTGGCCATCTGGATTTTCTAATGAAAACAGGCATTGTAATAATAGGAAATTTGAATTCAAAAAAGTTTTGCGTCCAGTGAGAGCTTCCAGAAATAAATGTTTTCCAGCTGGCCAGATCCCTCAGCCATATGAGGTGGTGAAAAGGTGATGTCAGAGGGCTTGCTGGCTTTCTGTAGTTGATGATTCCAGTATTTTGTTGTGGTTTTGAACATAATGTACCTACCAGTAAAGTTTATTATTCCCCCTTCATGCGATTCCCTTACCAGGGCATGCATATATCGGGCAGCAGTCTGGAGGAGATGCTTCCTTTGCCCAAAGGATGGAAGATTTGAGAGAAATAGAATGATGCTCAGGTCAGGCAGCAGGCCAAGGCCTTGTTCTGACTTCATTGTATGGGAGTATGTCATTCTCTCCAGATAAATGCTTTGACAAACCCATTTCTCCTAAAGCCACTCCAGATGAACTGTTCTGCAGAGTGATGTATTGTGCTGAGGGCAGGAAAGCAGCGAGTGTAAAGGCTTCTTTTGTTTAGAGAAAAATGCAAAGCGCACGTTTAGGCAGCTCACAAAGCGCTGGGGTCACAGCTGACAAATGTTTGGAGACAGCTGTTATGACTTGCTCAGCACAGCTTCTGTGGTGCTTTGAAGAGGAGCCACCAGGTTGTGTTGGTCATTCCAGGGGCCTCCTTTGTGTCCCTGCTTTCTAGCCATTTTCTGTATGTCATTATCTGCCCATGTTGTAGAGCCTGTGTCTGTTTTTACTGGGCTGCTATAAGGAGTGGCTGCCTGTGTTTGCTAAATTGCATAGTATTTTGTCTGGCAAACCTGCATGTGGAAGAGAAATGCTAGAGGATTTGAGAGGGCATGCAGAAAGGTAAAGCAAAGACATAAAAATTGTTCAGACATACAATGCACGAACAAGGGTAGGATGTTATTTTTAGTGAACTGAAAGTTTGCAATATGTGTAGTCTTAATGCATGGATATTAAAAATATGCTAAGTGTAGCATCCAAACCACAATTCTTGTCAATTACTGACAGTAAACCTAAATCATAATGTAAAAATAGCAAACAAAATTTTGATCGTTTTAGTCCATGTTTTTGAGATCCTCATGAAAAGGCACAGAATGTTTTTAGGGAGCACTGTCACCTGCTCTGCTAGGTCACTGATTTGTTCTGTATTGGCAGACACTAATTGAAAGTTGCTACTACTGTGGTTAAATTCAAAGCGTCAAAGAAGCCACTTACTATTAGCCCCTCTTTTGTCCTATCCCATCCAAAAGGAGCATAATGCGAAGTTCCTCTTGGTTCTTTAGTCACACTTGGCATCACCGATGAGCTTGTTGTGTGTTATTTAAACGTCTGGAAAAGTTTTAGAATTTGTATAGGCTACTGTAAATGTAGGTGTGTATAATGTGATTTTTATATGGCTACATACTCATGAATAGCTAGCTCTGAAGTACTTAGTTTCTGGTTTTATCCACTTAAAATTGTTTTTCTGCAGAGCTTAAAGAAGCCCAGAAGAGAAAGAAACAACTAGAAGAACGCTGTAAACTGGAAGACAGCATTGGCAATGCTGTTTTAACTTGGAACAATGAAATCTTGCCCAACTGGGAAACTATGTAAGACAGTATGTTATTACTGAGTTTTAATTGCAAATGCAGAGTCTGTGTCCTAAAGAAAAATGATAAGTTAGCAGGTGTTTTTTTTCGAGAGAAACTTTCAACTAAAAGTCAACTTTAGACACTATAAAAGGAATTAGACTCCTTGCAGAAAGAAGGAAGCTAATGCTGCTCTGAGCAGTGCAGTTCTAATTCTTCTTGCTCGTCTTTAATGGAGGTTAAAAAAAACTTTTTTTTTAAAAAAACAAGTATAATACTGGAACACTACACACTTACCAGAAATCAGGGTTCTTGACTGCTTGAGCTGTTGATTTTATAATAGTGAATGTAGGTGGAAATATATGCCAGGTATTATTCAGCATCTTTAATTAGAGTGGTGTGTTCCTGCTGGGATAATCAAGTGATGGAAAATAGAAGTAGAGGAAGAGAGATGTAAAAAAAGAAAAAACTTCTAACAGGTTTTTCTGCGAAGATGTAGCACGGGCAATCAGTAAGCTACCTTCACTATCTGTTTTTTTTTTCATGGTCATCACTAGTAATCTTAAAGAAAACAAAGTCTCCCAAAATATCAAGCAAAGAAATCCACCACAAAAACAATTCTCAGCTCTCAAAACTGCAATTTGCTTCATGATGGAATTCAGTTTCTTGACAATATATGTTAAAAATGTGGATATGATTTACTGGTAAATATGTATCTGGGAAACTGAGATAGTATAAAAGAAAAAAGTAAACAAATTGTAGTTCTACGTGTCTGTTAAAAATGCATCTATTAATGCCTGTTGCAAAAATAGGCACTTTTTCCCTGTATCTGTTTGCAAATTCCTAAGTTCCCCATTGTATTTGGTATGCCATGTTTTGCACTTTTAGTTCAGAATCTGCTATTAGATAGATAGATCGCTGTGTGTTTAGTGACTGCCCCAAGCTTTCATTGGTGGTCAGGTGCTATCTACTCATTCCTTCGGGACCCTGAGATTGATAAACCACAACCTTAAGCGTTTGTGGGATCTGTGTTGTGTTAAGAAGTCTTTCACGCTCTCACCTGAAAATAGCTTGCAGCTTCATGCGTTTTGCTTGAGGGTTAGAGCCCCAAGTTGGGAGGGAAACTGTATGTCTCACTTGCACGGAAGGGTGTTGGATGGGAGGAGGGAATAGCTTTGTTTCAGTACTTAATTTTAAATGGAGAATTGAGTCTGTCCAGCCTTTAGCTTATGCAGTGGCATAGATGTGGATCTTTCTTTCACTTGTAGTTTGTGTCCCCCATCGTTCTTTCTGATCACGCGTGGTGACAACTTACAGTTGTTTCTGTGTGTGACAACTGCTGTGCTCCTGTGTAAGCCATTGCCTGTGGAGAGAAGGCAGCTTTGCTTTGCAGTTAGAAGCAAAACAGCACTAAGGAAGGGTATATGGAAGCCCTTCTTGACCTGTCAGCCCATTGGCTGCATCTGAATCTGCATCTCTGCAGCAGCAGGAGGGAAGGTTGGCCATGCAGCTGGCAATGAATGATCTCTTAGAAGAGCATCTCTTGTTGGAGCAGGTGCTGCTCGCGTAAAGTGCGGGAGCTGTGGTGGCAAGGCATTCCGCCGAGCGTGCGGGGCAAGGTCTGGAGCCTGGCGATCGGCAACGAGCTCAACATCACCCACGGTGAGGCGGCTTTCCTTGTGTTGCAAAAAGTGGAAGCAAGGGGAGCAATAATCCTGTGTTTATCATGGTGCTTCAGACCCCGAGGGGTGACTGGGAGGAGATGGTACCTAGTTTTCTTTGTCATGTTTTTGTGTTTTGTTCAAAAATATTTAATATCTTTTAATCTTGTAGCTGTTCTAGGACTGCTTCTATTTGTTGTTAATGCCTGTTTATGTCTTGCTTTCATGTTAAACGGAGATGGTCAGAATTAATTACTTAATTTAAATGAGAAATAAGATTTACTTTTCTTGCTTAGAATTGTTGTTAGTTTTGTAATGCCCATGGGTATGTATGTATTATGTTTTTCTTTATTTTAAACAAGACATTGGTTTTGTGGGAGACTAAAAGACCCCTGGGAAAACTTTTCCTTTTGCTTGTACGTATACTAGTAAAAACAGAAATAGTGTGCCTCTTCAGACTACAGAAAAATATTACCATGAAAGACTACTGTGATATGTAAATAATTTCAGAGCAGAAATTGAATAGATTAGCTGTCCAGCTGCTGTATTGTGCTTCTTTTCCAGGCTTGTTTTAATTGCTTTAGGTGTAATTCTTGCACAGAATGCAATAGACTTATCCCAGTTGTCCACTCAGAAAACAATTTTGAATGCGTGTGTTATGTAAGAAAAATAAATGCATGAGCATGCTGTGTAACATATGCCTTTCCTTTGCACTTCATCTTAAGTGGAACAAATTTTTCACAATCATAACTTACTGTAAGTTCAGATGGTATTTTAGAGATATTGTTATTTGTGATGATTGGAGCAGCCTTGTTAGTATGGCAGGTAACTAGTAACTCGCGGTGGGCATGTGCACGTGCAAGAGATGGACTTGGCTCTTCTCTTTTCTTTGTCCAGAGCTCTATGATATATGCCTGGCTCGTGCCAAAGAGAAATGGCGATCGCTTAGCACAGGAGGGGCCGAAGCGGAGTGTGAAGGTAGGCTGCTAATGAATGACTTAGGCTGAGTTGCAAGACAGAAGATTTTGTAAAATCTTATGCTAAAAAAATGTGTTACTTCATATTCTATGAAACATTTTGAAACAGTTCAATAAAAAGAAAACTTCCTTGGAAGCGAGAAGAAAAACTATCATTTTACTTCATAATGAAACTGCAGTCTCTTGAACACCATACTTGTTATTTTTTCTTTATAAACTATTTCTGTGTGTGGATCTTAGTGTTAGTTTGTAGGAAGAACAGGAAAGTTCGGGAGATTTGTAACGCTAAGATATTTTCCTCTCTTGCTGTCTCTGTAGTTCTGGAACTAAAACTCAAATCTTAGCAGTAAGTTGCACCTCAGTGTCTCCATGCCACACTGAGTCTGTGTCTGCAGTGTGTCTCAGCAGCAAGTTATTGTTGCAGACTCAGCTGTTCATGATTCTTCTATTTGATTGGAAAAGATGTCTCTTAGAGTATAACACTATATGTAGATGCTTGAATTTGCCTGTGGTAAATAGTTAGGCTTAGCAGAAAAAGAGGAACATATATACTGACATTTATCAATAAAGAAAAATGGTTTTGATTGGAGAACCAGTACTTCATTTTCTTAAGATTCTCTGTATCTTAAATAAGTGGCAGCTTCTGGTGTGTTTTTAGCTTCTCCTTGCACTTGCTTTTCTGGAGTGAACATCATTATGTGAGTGGTGTATGCATCTGCTAATGACAGCTCTTGTCTCATTACTTTGATAAGTAGCATTAGGTAGTTCTTTACCATACTAATAAGCACAGACAAAATAGAAATTTTGGGATGCTGGAACGAAAACTAAGTGCCTTAGAAATATATTTAGTGTGAGATTCATTTCTGTTAGTTACAGAGAATGTATTTGCAGTGACTGTAATCTTTAACAGTAAATAGTAAATGTGATGGTATTTTAAAGGAAAACTGACAGTAGTGTAGGGATAGGCAACATCCATCGCAGGATTCTAGTTTAGACCTTCTTTCCCCGAAAAGAACTTTTCCACATGGGCTGGCAGTTCAGGAGCCTCTGGGAAGCCTTGTTGTGAGTAAGGGGTACTGCTTTACAGGCTCCTGTGTGTCAGCTGGTTTGTCAGAATGATACCCAAGAAGTGCCTGGCCCTGCCTTGCTTTTCCCTTTCCTCTTTCCCTCTTACTGCATAATCTATATGCAGTGTGCTTATATATATAGATTTTTTTTAATTAACGTTTGATCCATTTAATTAATGCAGTAGCTTTTGGCTTTTGTAGATGCTGCGTTTTCTGCAGCTGACAGAGAAGCAAGTTTGGAGTTGATAAAACTGGATATTTCAAGAACATTTCCTAATCTCTGTATTTTCCAGCAGGTAAGCATTGCTAACTTTTACTTCTCAGCAAAGTTAGGTTTGTTATCTTTCTGTCCCTTGGTTGAAACAGCCTGTTGAGTTCAAATCTGAAGGAGGAATACTTTTTTGAGAAAGTTCCAAAAAATTTTGGAAAACCATAAGTTGCCTAGTGAACAGAGCCCCAAGGAACAGGACATTTGGTCGAGTAAGACGCCAGTCTGGCAAATCAACACAAGCCCAGTTCATGCTGCTTTCTGCCTGCTGAAGTGATACAGGACAATGTTTCCAAGTCAATGAACCAACATTGCTGAGTTGCAAGCACTAAGTGAAAGGGAATGCAGCCCAAGCGAGCACTGCTGGCCTCCTTTTGGTTCCACACAAGACCAATAACTTGTGTATCTTTGTGCTTTAATGATATGCTCATTTTAATCAGACATTTTGTCTTACTATATCTAGATTGCAGCATGCCTGTAAAACGTTTAGGTTATGTTGAACCAGAATTTCTGTGTGAAAATATTTTCCCTTTGGAAGTTCTCAGCCAGTTGTAGTCTCCAGTGTAAGATAAAGCATCTTTGAAGAGTCTATAATGTGAATTTTTTTTTACTTACAGGTATGCTTGACATGGTGGGTGTATGTAGGCAATTTTTGAGTGATTTTCTTAATGAATTACTTTTTCCACAAGTCCAGTAGACTCTTAACAGATTTTCATTAGTGTTCTGCTTTTGTGCTACTATTGTCAAAATGCAACTAAGCTGTAATGAATCTCTTATGCTTACATCCCTCTCATATCTGAATTTAATATGCAGCTGCTTTGTTGGATGAGCTATGTGGGTCTCTGGTAAATGTGGTATGGATTATTGTTTCATGCTCTTAAAGCTAAAGATTATTTTGAGGGTTGGAGGTGTTGAAAGCTCTGTAATAACAGATCTTTCATCTTAAGTAAAAGATATTGTCCATAGCAGTGAAGTTTTTTGTGTTATGCTCAGATGTACTGTCTTGTTTGTGTTCACTTACAGGGTGGTCCTTACCATGACATGTTGCACAGTATTTTAGGAGCCTATACTTGTTACAGACCTGATGTAGGATATGTAAGTCAAGAGTTTTCTGAGGGTGGGAGGGGAGAAAAAGGGTACAGAAGATTTGTTAGTCTGTCCTTCATAGACCAGTATAAGATAGTTATGTGAATACTTGTGGGGTTTTTTTGTATGCTTTCTTCTATCCCAGTACATGCCTGAGAGCTGTATCTAATTATATACAATAATGGTTCTGTTGCTAGATTTAAGCTTTTTATTAGGTTAAGATTTTGGACAACTCTAACGTATCTATTTTTTCTGCCTGAAAATTGGAATTGAAGAGGTGTTGTTAAATTGCTCCTCTGAAGCGTGCACTGTTCTTAATGGTAGTCTTACCAAGATGGTTCTGTTAAGTTGAGGATCTCCTTTCTTTTAGTTTGCTTGTCTGTGCCTTAGCAGTCTGGGCTTGGGGAACTTTCTGTAAAGTCATGGCCATTCGGGCTGCGCGGCTCCCTCAGAGTAGTGACGTGAAAGGACTTGAGTGAGTTCCGGTTACTTTAAGTCTTTTTTACTGGAACGGGGCTGTACACAGCAATATGACCCATCTTTAGGGGAAAAAAAAAAAAAAAGATTACCAAAAAAAAAAAAAAAATCTTCTGCCTGTTTGAAAGTGCTGTCATCCTGGCCTTTCCTAGGGGTTTTGATTTGGGCCTCTGAAAGGAGTTCACACACAGATCGCCAGCATCCAGGTTCTGAGCGTTGAGTGCTGAGTGATCACGTGGCTTAAATCACAACTTTCTGAAAGACTCACAGAATTTGGCAGCATCAGTGAGAGCACTGAACACCAGCGATTGCGAAGGCAGAATGAGGCAGTGTTCTTGGGAGAGTATCCTCCTTGCTGAATGGTGACACCACTTCTTTGTGCAGGTGCAGGGCATGTCGTTCATCGCAGCAGTGTTGATTTTGAACTTGGATACTGCAGATGCCTTCATTGCTTTTTCTAACCTTTTAAATAAACCCTGTCAGATGGCGTTTTTCCGTGTGGACCATGGCCTTGTAAGTATGCGACAACACTGCAATCTGTATATTGCACATCTGAGTAGTTAACGGTTAAAAAATTTAATGGTCTCAGTAGCCTGGAAATTAAGTGAGAAATTATTTTAAAACACTACAAATTATTTTAAAACATTAACTAAAAAAAAAATTAAAATTAAAAATAGAGACACACAGACACCCCTGATACCAAACGCACCACTCTTTTTGAAGAGGCAGATGAATGAAATTGTTCAGCCACTGAGTATTTTATGATGGTCAGAGAATAGTTACTGTGTAGGTATGGTAGCTGTTACAGGAGTTACAATAGTTACAGTAGTTGTTTCTAAATTTGAGAACTTGAGCGCTCTAGTTGAAAGCTTTATTTAAACAGCTTAATAGTTTCAGAAAAAAAAAAAAAAGTGATCTGAAGGTACTTCTTATCGCAAACTATTAGGTTGCTAAAAAAGGGCTGTTCCAGGAAGAATCAGGTTTCCCCATCTCTTGCTGGAGCAGCTGTGTTTTCAAGGGAGCCTGGAGGGAATAAGATGAGCTGAACTCTTCACGTTTTAGTGGGAGATGGGTGCTTGATTCTCTCTAGATTCTCTGAAATGCAGAGTAGCCACTGGACTACTCATACACTATAGAAAAATAAGCAATCTCCTGCAATGAAGTTTTGCAGTATTTTGCAGTAAGTTTTGAAGTATTTTTTTTCTTAAAATATCCATCGTTCTCTGTTTTTTCTCTTATGCTCACCTTATAGCACTAGGAAAATAGGAACTGTTTCTCAAGAGTTCAAGTGGGAGAAATAAAGTAGAGCGGTAGATGGTGTGAGCCGTGATTACTCGTGTTGCTTAAAGAGCAGGGTGCTAAGGATCCTATGAGCATTTCCTGTGGGAAACCCAGTATGTAATTCCCGGCTGCAGGCCTTGAATGCGTCAGTAGTAAATGCCGACGGGGAATAACGCAGCTCAGGCAGCGTTGCTTGGGGCACTGTCAGTCATCTCTGTTTCTGAACCCAGAAAAAGAGCACATGCTCGTGCATTCAGTGTGCAAATACTGTCCCTGGAAAGATGGTTTCAGGATTAATGAAAGTTGTGATTTGCATCACAAGGAAAACTTTGTACCCAGTACTTCAAATAGAGTGGTGAGACAAATTGGGAAAAAAAAAAAAAAAAGAAAAAACTCCTTGTGGTTAAAAAAAATGCTCATCTGCTATGTACCCTAATCTTTTTGTGAAAATTTTACAACTTAAAAATCATATACTGATTTGTCTTAAGGCAAAGTAAATAATCTAGGTAAAAAGAGTATAAAATATAAAAACAATGTAAGAGGTGCTGAAATGATTAGTAATATATACCCGTTATCTTGCTTGCTTTTAATTGGTCACAGTATTACCAAAGTAGAAAAGATGTAATTGCTACTAAATAAATGCCGTGTTGAACGTTGATCAAGGTAAATATGAGAACTGCCATTGCATTTTTAATAGAAGTGCCTGCATTGCTTTCAGTAGAGGTGACTGCAGCAGTTATGTGTAGAGTTCCTTCTCCAAAGTAGATTTGAAAAGCTTTAGTAGCTTTTACTGTGGTATTAGCATCCAAACATTTAGATCATTTAGAAAGTGGGATTGTTGCCTTATCTGCTTCCTTTATCCTTACAGTTCTCACATGATGCTGGATTTCATGTATTTAAAAATACAAATTGAGAAGTTTTCAGTTGTACAGTTCTCTAAAGCAGATTTTTTTGGTTTCTGGGTTGGTTTGCTATGAAGCTATTTCTCTAAATCTCTGAGAGTTCAGAGATTTTGCAGAGCTATTTCTGTAGCATGCAGCCAGCTGATTGGCTTTTAAGTCTCCTGTTCTTATTGACTACTACTCTTTTTAATTATTATTTTACTTATTTACTGTTGCTTATGAAAATGGTCCATCACTTGTCGCTTCATATAGGCGTAACAGGACAACTACCTTGAAGGACATAGGAAAAAGCAAAGGAAACACACGTGTGGTCCATTCAAGGGCTTTCATACACATCTTGATTTTTGTCTTTCTAGCTCCTCTCCCGTTACTGTTCTGGAGTCTTGAGGAGAAGCATGCTGATAAAACTCACCTGTGGGGAAACCACAACCATTCTTTATTGTTTTAACTGCTTTATTATAATTGCAATTACTTATTCATTCAAGGTCTTTGAACTTTCCTTTCTATAAGCATGATTGGGAACAGAGGGAAGCCAAAATGTTTTTTGCTGTTAACTTTTGAAAAATTCCTCTTTTTTTTCCCTACCTTATTTTATGGAAATTGACTTAAATACTCAAATTTTAAAATAACCTGAAGATCCTTATGTTAAAAATGGCCTGCCTCGGGTTAAGGTACCAGGTTGGAGTCAGAATGTGTTTCTGTGTTGCACAGTTGATTTGTCCTGATCTTTGGCTTTTCTTGTCTCTCTCTCTCTCTCTCTCTCTCTCAATAGAATGAGTATTATCCCTTTGTCAACCTGTTTGTGTAATAGAAGCTCCATCATTTGGATATGATTTATGATCAGTTAACTAAGTAACAACACTTTTACTGTGGACTGTTAAATTATTTTCACTTCAGATTTCATTTTATATTCCCTCGGGCCTTGGTTTTCATTCAGCATAGTATTAGGTTATTGCCACAAACATAAAGCACCACTTTATTGTAATTATCTTGAGTAATCAGCAGATAACTTCTTTCCTTCTGATACTTTTCTTTCCGAAATAAAATGGTGAAGATCCAAAACAGTTATTCTATCATTCCGTATGAGAAGGATATATAGACTGCATCTTAAACACTTGTGTGCCTGCAGATGCTTTCCTTTATGTGGATGTTTAGCTCTCTATTGTGTTGTGTAATTCATACGATCCTATTTTTGAAAAACATTAATTTATCAAAAAATAGCGTTTTAAGCCTATTAATAATACAGCTGACTGCTTTTTCCTATTGTATTTTCCCAGATGTTGACTTATTTTGCCGCATTTGAGGTATTCTTTGAAGAAAATCTGCCAAAGTTATTCGCTCACTTCAAAAAGAATAATCTAACTCCAGACATCTATCTCATTGATTGGTAAGACTTTCAAGTATAATTACCAATGCACATACTGGCTTGTAACACAATGCTCGTATTTATGACAGAAGTCAGAGTGGTCTGAGCTGTTTTGGTATTCTTCTAAAACAAATACGTTATCTTCTATTCAGTAATTCTGTTCTTACGTCAGTCCAAATCATCCCTGCAGTGATGCTTCTCTTTAACTTTGCTTAACCTTGAATTTATAGCTAATTTTAAACTGCTATATAGCAGTTTTTTTCCATATTTACTGCATATTTGGGCTGATCTTCTGGGGAAAAAAAAAAAAAAGGGTGTTACTTTATCTTCTGCTCCTGCCTCCTAGAACAGGTGTGTACCAAGACGTGTGTTCAGACAATAATGCTGGACTTCGGCAGGATGAGTTAAGACTCTTGGCCAGTGTCTCACTCATGTAAGACACCCTCCATTCCTATATAGAGGATCCCAGTGCAGCCTTTTTATAAACTGTCTTGATGTGGCCCACTCCAGTAGCAAAAAGTGTGTTGGGTGGTTTTAAATACCTGTGGCAGGTCAGTTTTATTTTTTTTAGCTGATGAAACTGCCTTTTTAGAGCATTTTAAGAATAGTCCCCAGTGTGTAGCAGTGCACGGGATTGCTAGACCTCAGGTACTAGACTTCCCATTTCCCCTTTGTTGCGATTCGCAGGGCTCCTTTGGCCCATTCCTGCAGCCTGCCAAGGTCCTTGGGAATCACCCGAGTGCGGCGCAGCAGCCCCTCGTCCTGGCCTTGGGCCATTGCAAACTTGTTTTGCGCACAGCCGTCCCAGCCGCCGGGGAGGGTGGTGAAGAGCGCGGCCCCAGCGTGGGCTCCTCCAGCTCAGCTTCGTGCTGCTCATCACAGCCCTGGAGCTCAGCAGCTCGGCCAGTTTTGAATCCAGCTCACTTACCTAATCCATACTAATCCCGGGAGGCGCGCCGCTCTTGCCCAGCCTGGCGCGGGGGCTGTGGGAGCAGGCGTGCAGGAAACCTCCGCTGCCGCCCGCTCGGGAGCCCCGCGCGAGCCAGCGTGGCGCGGAGCAGCGGCCGGGAAACCTCCCGCTGCTGCTGCGCTTACACTTGAATTAACCGGTCTGCTCTGTGCTGCTCCGTGTGACTTCGGGGCTGCAGGGAACGGTGGTAAAATTGTGCTGAAATCATTTGCTGGAGAGACAGTCCAAGGAAAAGGAAGGCTGTGCATATAGATGGGGCCAGACGTGCAAGTGGTGTGATGTTAACAAACATTGGCCTGCGTTTCTTGGGGTTTGGTAGAGGTTCTGGGAAGCGGAGCTGGGTTCCATTACCTGCGCTGCGACAGGCAGACTGACAAGGATTTGAGAATTTAGTTAAAAGGTAACAGTGCAGTGATTTTCAACGGTTATCTGCCATGTGTAATGCGTCTCTTACAAAATATTTTCTTCAAGCCAGCATTCCAACTGCTAAATCTCATAGTAGAAAAACAAAAACTAGACAGGTTTCTACTTTTTGGGGGAAATAAAAAGTCAGTCAAACGGGAGACAGCTGAAGAGAGCAGTGTGCAGTCAGGTTCATGGAGCAGAGAAGGGAAACAGTTGCCAGAAGAGCCTCTTTTTGGCCGCCTCAAGCAGAATCCTGTGCAGAAGCAGACTCAGCAATCTGCCAGCTGATTTACCACAAGCTCTTCAGAGGAGAGCAAAATGTGGATTTGCAAAGGACACATGCTGTCTATTTATGGCCTGCTGCTGCTATACAAATACCTCTTTATCTCCCTAGTTGGAAAAATGGTTTTGGCACTAACCATAGCCAAAGGCTTTGTTTGCACTGATGGGTTTATCAGTGGTTCTTTAATATTGCATCGAGTGCGATTACGCTCTGCAAACACGGACTTTCTCTGGGCACCGTGCGCTTGTTACCATAGATCTCCAGGCCTCTTGGTTTATGTGGATGTCTGTAGTGGGCCCTTCCTTGGAGGTGTTTATAGTCTGGCTATGTATTGCACTCGGGAAAATGTAGTCCCCGACTTGCAGTAATACTCTACCCCCAGTGAAACGTAATATTTTGAATGAGTGCCTCTCTCTCAAAGGAAGAATTAAGCAGGAAACCTGGACTGCAGTTCTGTGCAGAGGATTTCGGTGACGTTGTCCATTTTTGAATCTGAGTTGTTACTGGCCTTTCTTGACAAAATTAGGGTCTTCAGCCCAATTTACAGTGTGCTCATCCTCATGTGGTTATAGGTTATGATGGACTCAGTTGAAATACTACATTACGGTGTAGTGCTCCTAGGTGAGAATGGGGCTTGCTGGATTTTTCATTAGAGAAATACAATATTTCTATTGGTAGATTTTTAGAATGCAGTCAGAGTTTTACTGAGGAACTAAAAGTTGCTCTGTTGCAGTCATTATTATAAAATCCTATGTACAATTTTCTTTTCCCTCCACTTTCTTTTAATTGTAATGAGCTGTCTAAAGTTGTGCTCAGAAAATGCTTATCAAAAAGCTTTCCAATAACACTGAAGTTGCTGATGAGAAAACAAATGTCACCACACAATGAAGTAACACACGAGTGCTTAAAGATGCAATATTTTCTCCAACAGTGGACATCTCCGTGCTAGTTAACTATTTGTTTTTTCCATACCTGGCACTTCAGGGGAGTTGCAAGAGAAGTGTGGATAGAAATTCGTCCTGCATGTGAGTTAAAGGGTAAAGCAGACCATATGCAAGTAGCGTGTTGGGACTGCTGAGGCCAGTGCTCTAGCTGTTCTGGTCTAGGAGCTGCTTTATTACTTGAAAGAGCTTTGGCCCGGGTGCAGCGTAGTAGCTCAGATGCATAATAAAAATACCTTTCAGTAGGGAACATTTTAAAGGAGCGCGTGCCGTATCCACTCTTGCCACCCATGATCCTTACCATTTCTTTCCCTATTGTAGGGGGCTAAATCTCCATTCCTAGAGCTTGATGCATTTAATTCCACAGTAGTATCGATGGAAGTTAATTGTCCTGCGGATTATTTGCAGGTTGCTCCTGCAAAGAAGATCAATTTGAAGTAACAGTTTTTTGATGTGAATAAATCTCTTCCTGGGAAGAACAGCAGAGCTGTAGTAAATGATGTGAAATATTTCCTCTGATAGTTTATTTTCTGTATAGTTGCAGATTTAACACATGTGGCTTATTGAGGTTAGGTCTGAATCATCACAGCAGAGTAGCTTTTGTGAATAAAAAGAGGAAAAAAAAAATAGGTGCTGATACTAATCTTTAACCAGGAATTGTCTATAGCTGAGTGTTTCCCTGTTACCTGATTACCAGGAAAGGACTTAATTGAATTGCTTCCTATTACATTGTTATGTTGAAATACAGAAACTATTGCTGTTTCCTCTGTGTGTGTGTGTGTGTGTGTGTGTGTGTGTGTGTGTGTAGTCAACACGTCTCAATTCTGCTAAGTGTTCTCTAGCAGGCATTTTAATATGGAGTGTGACTGTCCAAAAAGTTGAAAGTGTAACAAGATGGTCCCTTAAAATGCAAAAGAAGGGGCTTGTGTCATGCTGTTCTTATTTTGCATATGTAAGAAACTTTTTTTTCTTTCATTCCAGACTCTGCTCTGTATTTGCTTACTCTTTATAATTTAACTTTTTGGAGAACAGAAATTTTTGTGATTCCTACTTCTAAAAAATACTGTTGTCAGATATAGGAAAAATGGGATGTAGGAAAAATAAAGCAGAAATTCCTAAACCTGCAATTTTCTTGTCATCTGTTTTTGTGCAAATGGCTTGTGACTTATGATTTGTAAAATTAAGATATTATTTTTCTCATATTTTAAAGTATGCTGATTTACCAGAAAGCTGGATACATGATGATACATCATTCAAATAATCTTAAAAACAGCAGACACTGCATAAAACCTTGGGTTTATTAGAATTTGGTGTGAAGATACGGATGTAGAACATGGAGTGGGGAATACATATGTGGATATATAAATATGTTGATATCTCACAGTAACTTTTTGTTAAGCTCTGTCTCCTCACTAAGGAGTGTTGGGGCTGGGAGGAAGCAAGGGAAGACAAATGTTCAACAGAAGAGAAATACTGCTATGTTCCTCATACTTTAAAAAGCAGTTTTGGTGTTAAAAGTTTTGAGACGGTTTTAGTTATGTTAGAGGTTTTGCTGACCTCTGCTGGAGCAAGAATTACTTTGCTGTTCTTCAGAGTGCCAGAAAATATTTCTCTATACATTGTAGCTGTGGTGAAATGTTGTATCTTTAAATTCTGAAAGGAGAATTTGCTGTAACTGCTTTTCCTACTATGCTAGAACATGATTCCAGTAATTTTTATTCCTCTCTCCACTTGCTGTTAGGATGTTGTGGCAATGAACCCAGATTTTTGTGCTCATTCTATTTTTTTTTTTTTTTTTTTTTTTTTTATGCAATAACTGAAGTTCTTGCTCTTTTTCAGGATATTCACATTGTACAGCAAATCTTTGCCACTAGACTTGGCATGTCGTGTCTGGGATGTGTTCTGCCGTGATGGGGAAGAGTTCTTATTCCGTACGGCCTTGGGAATATTGAAACTTTTTGAAGATATTTTGACCAAAATGGACTTCATTCACATAGCCCAGTTTCTAACAAAGCTACCGGAAGATTTGCCTTCAGAAGAATTCTTCACATCTATTGCTGCCATTCAGATGCAAAGTAGAAACAAAAAATGGGCTCAGGTAAACAAATCTTTGATAAAGGGATGATTGTAGGGTACCCGTGAAAATGCAGTTCTGCAGCATCTGGAAGAATATGTTAGCGGAGCTAGGGGTGATTTCACAGCTGGGTAAGACTGTGTAGCTTGTGCCATGCTTTCAGTATGCACTCAGGTAAGAGGGTTGCCTGGGCTTTTCTCCCCTGGAAAGGGAGAGCTCAGCCATCATTCCCCAATGGAAGCGCAGGGGGGAGTTGATCAAGTATCATACAACTTTTTTTTTTTTTAAATTATTAATTACAAAGGCTGCCAGTAGCACCAAAATTTGATATTTAAAAGTAGGATTTTTTTTTTTATTTGAGAAACAGTTTGTCAGGGTGCAGCACCAGTCATTATCAGTATTCTTGAGGATGTGGTTTGCACAACTGAAGGAAAACGGCACCGAGCTGCTCAGCGGAGGGATGTCGATAGGATCAGCTGCTCAGGGTCGGTGCTGGCTGAGGCCTTGCTGACTTCTACCCCAGCTCCTTGTGCTGCCGCCGTTGCGTTGCTGAAGGGGGTTGCATCAAGCAAGCAGGGACCGAGCGCCTCGCCTGGCCCTACTGTGATAGTTCTGCTCCTGGTGTCCTGGGAGCCATATCCTGGGATGATGCTCGCTGCGGTCTGACCTCATCTAGAGTGCTACGGGCTGCGCATGGACTGGGATACGCTTCCCTCGTCCCGGTTCCCTCGTCAGGCGTGCTGATGTGTCCTTCTCACCCTGTTTTCCCTTGATTGCTGGGATAATTCAACGGGGAGGACTGAAGGGAGTCCTGGTAAATGCTCATCATGGTGCTTCTGGTAGCAGGGCCTCAGTTCCGAGCGGGAAGACCGCAGGCTCTGTTCTGCTGCTGCGGAGTTTCCAGCAAAGAGCTCCATAGTCTTGTGCCAGTGTGATCTTAGGCTGAGAGCTGAATGGCTGTTGTCATTCCCGCTGCTTCCTCAGCACCAGTCAAGTAATACAGGTGGCAAAACGGGTCACGCTCCTGGTTTAGTGTTTCTGTAGTCTGCAGGCTTCACATCTTAGCTCCATGATGCCTTCAAACTAAGGAATACGAGTGCTCTCTTGGCTTGCTCGAGGTCTACATCTTGTGCTTTCCTGGATGGAAATTTCAGTGCCATTCTAAAGTTCCTGAAAATGGTTATTTTTTTCCATCGAGAACATTGTCTGTACAGCACTTAAAACACTCACGGACACTTTTGTTTGAGCAGCTGTTGATTTGTTCTGGGCTCTTTGCAGAGCATCTAGCTGAAAAATCTCCTGAGTTCTAGAAGCTGCCGGCGGGGCGGGCGGTGCCGCTGCGCGCGGGGCGTCCCGCGCTCTGCTCTGCAGCGGCTGCGCCCTTGGCAGCAGCGCGGGCAGCACTGCCTGAGGCTCCGGGAATGCGTTAGGCCCCTCTCCGGGAAATCCTGACGGTGCAGAAACTCCTTAATGTCAATGTAAACTAGACTCTTGCCAGGCAGTTCGTTTATCCTAACAACTCTAGCTTCTCCTTTTAATAGTGATAGATTTCTATAACCTGGGTAGGAAATTAAGAGTCTAATATCCAAATTTTGAAGTGCCTGTTTGTGTATATATGTGTGTACAAGAGGTTTGCTAAAAACTTTTTGTTGCTGTTGTGGTTGAGTCTCTTCAAACTTAGCATACCCCAAGGACTTAGGAGAGAGGTTGCATTCAGTGGAAAGGCTTTCTAGGTTTGTTTACTTTTAATAATTAAATGGTATTGTTTAGAAGGAAGTATGAAATTTCTCAAAAAATGATTTTATTGAGGCACTTTTAAAACTAATTTTAAAAATCTGTTTTTTCTCACACATCTTGAAATGTCTAGGTACTGACTGCTCTGCAGAAAGATAACCGGGAAATGGAAAAAGGAAGCCCTTCCCTCAAGCGCTAAAACTATGGTTGCCTCAGGTGACTCACCGGAAAAGAGAGATCTAAAGCGGCAAGAGGCCTGAGCCCAGCCCGGCATACACGAGCCTGCAAGTCAAAGTGTTATTTCAGAGTTTTGGTTAGCAGTGGGAGAGCATTAAAAGGGAGAGAGGGAGGAAAAAGGAAACCTAGGCTTAGCCTTAAACTTTTACTAGAATGAGCATTTGCAGTAGACAGCATCCTGATCTGTACTTATCCTGATGCGTGCAGTGAAACGAAACTGTATTATGTTTTTAGGTTTTTTTCTATCACGTTTTAAAATACTGGGCATTCACCAGTGTTGATTGCTTTGAAAGCTATTCCTCAGTTAAACTCTTGGGCAGGATATGCTTCCCGTATCCATAACAGTAGCTGGACCTGGATTTTAAATAACTGGTGCTGGAGATTAGTTAAATGATGCAAAGGACCATTTCTTTAGAAAAGCTTCTTGTATTTTTTGTTTGTTTGTTTGTTTGTTTCTTATAGGCTCTAGGCCTCATTTACCAAAGAAATCCCGTACACACAGAACTACATTCCATTCTTTAATAACAAGAAGTAGTATTAGAAAATGAACTAGGAAGAGAGGTCACTCTGGCAGTGCACAGCACTTTTTTTTTTTTTTTTTTTTTTCCTCTTAAGTTGCCTTGCAGATCTGTGTTTCCAGTGTGGATGCCTATGAAAAATGTTCCATTAATTCAGTTATATTCTGAACATGCAGCTGACAACATTTCCCAAATACTCTTGCTTTCCTCTACGTAAGACCAGATCGTATAGTGCTCACCAGATGCTTCTATCTTACCTCTTTTCTGGGGCCGTGCCCTTTCAGGGTGCTTTAGCCTACCAGCTACTTACTCCTATGCCATCTCTGCAGTTATGTTAATAATGTTATGTATAGGCTGAACAAACAGAGCAGAAGAAGGTTCAGAACATTTTTTATGGGAGCTTTTAGCCCAGCAGTGCTCTGGCAGAAGGGGGGCAGGGACCGTACGGGAGACGTGGCGCCGTGCAGCCCTGCTGCCGCAGGAGCCGGGCGCGTGGGAGCTCTTCGGGCACGGGCTGCGTGGAGCCCAGCTCTGCAGGGACGAGCGGGAGAGGTTCATCAAGGAACGTGTCAGACAGATGCTAGCAGGATTAGTAAAAGCTGTCATTTCCTGGCTCCTTTTTTTTAGGATGATTGTTTTGCCCGGCCTGTAGCATGTCTGAGCAAGTTACAGAGCCGGCAGACTGCAGTTGCGTTATTTGTTACACAGCTTAAATTCTCTCTGCATTCAGCTGAGTGTTTGAGTGTAAATCATGAGTGCCTGTGATTTACAAGAATGTTTATTGCATACTGCGTAGTGCAAAATCTCTTTTATAAATAGTGACTATCACTGAAAAGGGAAACTAACTGAAGCAATATGTGCATTTAGCTGTAAACAGGAATTACTAAATCCTCTAGCTCTGTGGTCTTAGATTTCCTACTGCTCTTCAGTCTGTTTTATGATGTTTCAGTATTGTCTGAAATGCAAATGTACAAGAGAATCGAATAACTAAATGGAAATAATTGTTGCAAATTGCTGAACTCCAGATACAAAACACACAAAATATAAAAACCCTGGGACATACTCAAAGCCCTGTCCTTAAGTATGAGAACATTATTTCTCCGAGAGTACTTGGACTGTAATATCAACAGGGTTGACATGTAAAAAAAATTCCTTCAGGTACTGGAGGACCCCTGGTCACTTGGAGAGCTTTGTAATGCAAATGCAGCTTGCGAGTCTGTTACCTCATTGGCCTCTTTTCACGTCCACTTCGTGTACCTGGTGTAGGAGGGATTTTTTTAGCCATCTTAATTTCCCCAGCAGCCTTTCTTAGGCCTCACTGAAAAGAGACTTCAAAATGTTGCTATGAATGCATCCTGATTCTCCCAGAACTTGCGTAGTTCTTTGGTGACTGGTACTTGCATATTACATGCTTGGAAGTGCAATAGGAAGCTGCATGGTCAGCAGGTGTTTCTGTTTGCTTGTTTTTATCATTACATTTTCTGTTACTACAACAAACATGCCTTTTCGTGAAGAGTGTGAGAGGCCTAACATCTGAAACATTTGCACTGTACTTTTAAATGGTTTATTAAGCATCCAGACAGCTTTTCCTCAGTGTACATTTATTACCTAGTAACCAGTTCCCTGGCTTTGTAATTTAAGTCCTCATTGCAGCGAGGTGTCTATTTCATTTAAACCAAGTCTCCAACACCGGCCTCACTTCTCCTATTAGAAAACATTCTTCAGCCACTCTCTGTGTCCCTGCAGCCATGTCCAGCCGGTTCTCCTTTTTCTCTTCTCACAAAACGTTGAATGTAACACTGAAAATGGGCTAAGTTGTGGAAAAAGGCCTGCTGCAGCACTTGTGCACTGTTGTTACTTGCAAATGTACTTATTTTTGTTCTGTGATTTGATCTTTCTGTTCTTAGAAGATGTATATATTTTCTAAATGATTTCTTTGTGTATATAAGGTATGTTCTTTAATGAAGAAAAGCAATGCAATAAGGAGCTTTGCACAGTTTGTTTTCAAACAAAATGCATTTTAAAAAAAAAAAAACACAAACCTGCCTAAAGATGCAATTGTTTCCATTTCGGTAACTTGATTTGAAGATAAGCTTGAATTTTGATAAAAACAGAGATGTACAGCAATGGCATAGAATTACTTGCCACTAAGCTTTTTAAGTTTCTCACAGCATACCAAAACTCTTGATTAGCTATTAAAGGTTTCTGTAGTAAATTCAGGGATTGCATAAAAGATTTTGACAATTTTATCGTTCAGGTGCTTGAGAGTATCTGTAACACGATGCATGAGATTCTCCCTCATTCAGCAAGTGTCTCCATCAAGCAAACTTTTCATCTCATCATGGATTTAAAAAAAAAAAAAAAAAAAATCTAGTAATCGGAAATCTGCAGCTATCACTGCACATGCAGCAGATGAGAGAAAACAGAAAACTTCAACCAGGTTTGGAATTCTGTGCAACTTGCACTTTATAATAAAGCTGTTTTGCAACTCCAGTCAGCAGTTGATCAGTAAAATATGTCACTTAGTAAAGAATTTCATTCTGAAAGGTACTTTATAACAGCTTATTTCTGAATGTTTTAAAAACTAGAATGACATGTAGAGAACTGTTGATACATCCCCTGTACATCATGTTTAAATTGTTTTTATGTAGTTATTGATTTGTTTAGATACGTGTATCAAACTGGAACTTTTTTCAATTGTAAATATATGGTTTTATTAAATAAAGTCATGTAAAGTTATCTTAATCACCTCTTGTCAGTGTAATTCAAAAATTTAAAATTTAAGGATCTGTGTCTCTGTTCACAGGCTTCTTAGTAACTTTGTCTGCTCGAAGTCCTGCTCTTTCAAGGCACTTAAATGTTGGGGTGAGAGGATTTTTTTGGTGACACTTCCCAAGATTTCATGTGTCTTTCTCTGGGCTAGCTTTTAATCTTAGTGATAAGATTATGACAAGTTAATGCAAATATAATAATAATCAACACAAGCGTGTATTGAGATAGTTGTGACACCCTCAGAAGTCTGGAATAGCTGAATGCCTTAACTTTTCTTTGTTTTCCAGGAGGAAATTGTGGCTTGTTGTAGGTTTCATAATTACAAGGCATTGCTGTGCCCAGTCCCTATGGCAGTTTTCATTCTTACGTAGATGTACAACACTGGAGAGGAACTGGAGAAGCCTCCTGCCTCCTGGTCAGCTGAACAGGGATAAAACACAAAATGCAGACACCAGCTAGATAAAAGCTGGGACAAGGAGACAAGAGCAGCACAACAGAACTGCGTGGCAAAAACAAAGACTTCACGGGTGCTGTTCTAGTCTCAGGTAACCACCTACTTCGTACTGTCGTGCCCTAGTTTGATTCGTTTGGTTAGAGCATAAAATCAGCATTGCTTTATGTAAGCCTACAGCAACTTCATTGATCTTTATATTGCATGTACTACAGAAGTTGCATAAATTGTCTAAAACTAGGTTTACTTTTCCTTGTGTTTTTCCTCTGCTAATTCTGGCTGCTTGAAAGCAAGCAAGATATTTTTCCTCACTTCACCACTTCCGACGAAATGTCTTTCTGCATTTATGGGAGAAAATGGAGGAATCTGTGATCCTTGCATCTTTGGAGCTTCACAATAACCGCAGGTTGTCTCAACAGCTCAGTGCTGGGAAGGGAATCGTGGAGGCTTCGAGCATATCGAGGAAATGATGCCTCCCTGGTATTTGTTTCGGTAGAAATACTTGGGTCAGGGAACATACTATGAATATCATTGGAAACCATGAGTCTTGCCTTTTCCAGACATGAAAAGCATCTAAGATTTACCTTGTCTGCTCCTCACTCCCTTCACCCTTTCACACTTGTTGCTTAATAACATTTAAGAAGTGGTGGGAAGATTTCTTAAGCCAGAAGTAAAAGGAAATGCAAAGAGAATTTCCCTGCCAGGAATTAGTAGTAAAAGTCAAAATGGATGAGAGTAGTTTCAGGTTTTTTTTTTTTTAGGGAGATGACTTGTTTGCAGTTGAGCTTGTCTCCTTTCCCATCCAGCAGCAGATAGAGGAAGACTTACTGGTATTTGGTAAAAAGTTTTTAAAAATTAGTTTTGTAATATGTCTTCACGAGCTTGGGAGCCACCAAAGATAGAACACGAGCTGTTTGTGGAACAGGAGTGTGAACTGTTTCACTTCCTGTGATCATCTGCAAAACTAAGGGCCTCAGAAGAATATGCTCAACAGCTACTCTGTGCCTGCAGTAAGAAATGATTCATCTCTTCAGAGACTGCCATTCCACTGTCATAGAAGATCTAAGCGGTCAATAGTGCAATACCTATTTTAATTATATCCTTAAAATGACCAGGCCATTCATAAAACCTAGTTCAGAGATCATTTAAAAGAAAGAATATTGCAAGGCTCTCCTGGAAATGTCTTTTTATAAGTTTACCTACTTTTACCCCATATAAATGCACTCACTTTACAGTACATGTGCCACTTTGGAACTAAACCAACCACTGAACCCAGCTTGCCAGTGCTCATCCTGCAGCCTGCAATTCTGAACTGCCATAGAGGAGGAGAAGCCTGAAAGCTATAAATTCCTGCTCTTTTCCAGTGAGAGATGGGTAGCTGCACCACTCGCTGCCTTTGAACACTTAAGGAAGGGTCCTCACTACCCATGTTCAGACTGCCAAAAATGAGACGAAAGCTTCACACTCTTTCTAAAACAAGTGGTTTTTTTTTAATGAGTTTAGCCAGATAACAGTAGCTGTGGCTTCATTCAGAATGAGCAACTCCACTGTAATCTCTGCTGAAAGCTTGGTGGTAAGGTGGAGTTTAGGGCAGGCTTTTTCGGAGAACGTGTAACGCACTCCCGCACGTGTAACTTAAAATGAAGCCCAACCCTCCGTGGCTTACGCCTCTTTGGCGCCTTCCTTTCCTGCGTCAGCCTGAGGAAGGCGAAAAGGACTTGGCTTCCTTGGTTTTCCTCTGCATCCCCCTGCACGTGAGGAGCAGCCCCGCGTGGTGCCGCTTCAGCGTCTCCAGGCGCTGCCGCAGCAGCTCCGCGGCCTCCACCTTCTCCTGGAAGTCGCGCAGCAGCGTCTCGCGGCCGAGCAGCCCGCACTGCTGCTGCAGCCGCGCGTTGTCCAGCCGCAGCCGGTCCCGGCTCTGCCTGGTGTGCGTGAGCACCTCCCTCTTGTGCGACAGCGCGGCCTCCACGGCCCGCAGCTCAGCCCTCCTGCCCTCGTTCTCGGCCTCCACGAACTGCAGCTTCTCCTTGAACTGGCTCAGGACGTGCACCGTGGTCGCGATCTTCCTCTGGAGCTTCTGCAGCTCCTCGCCCAGGTCGTCCAGCTTCTCGCTCTGCTTCTCGTTCTCCTTCTTGAGCTGCTCGAAGTCGATGAAGCGCACGCCCTGCGCGCCCTCGCCGCGCGCCCGGAGCGCCGCCTCCAGCCGCTGCGTTTCGTGCCTCAGCTTGATGTTCTCCACGCGCGCCTGGGCG
>JAYECN010295696.1:2604-24493 GCA_035222435.1 Microcambeva ribeirae
AGAATTTAATTATATAATAAGAATCCATGAGGCAGAGTTGTTGGCACTAGTGTCCTGCAGAGCTGTTGGTGCCCTCCCCCAGGGCTACCTGCTGGCCCTGCTCACTAGCCCAGCAGCACGTGGGCTCGCCCTGGGGGAAGTCTGTAGGTCCTGGGTAGTCACAGGAGGTAATGAGGATGGCAGGGACATGTGTTAACCTTCCACTTCCCTCCTTGGACAAGCGGGAAGAGGCTGGGATGCTCCTTCCAGCTCCCAAAGCAGGGACATGGAGTGGCTCGATGGAGGGAGCAGCCTCCTTACTCCAGCTCCTTGTGTGGCTGTGAGATCCCAGCCTGGGACGCTCTGAAAAGCTCCCTGAGGCCTCCCCACAGCTGCCCAAGCTCTGCAGCTTTATTCCTATGCCAGGCAGGGAATATTCCCATGCTCTTGGCAGGGGCAGAGTACAGGCGATGCCAGTGGCTGCCACCTGCGTTCATCCCTCCTCTGTGCCCTGAGGCAGCAGCGCAGGGTATTTTTGTTATGACCCTCCTTACTGCAGGGATCGGGAGGAAACGGTCGCTTTGGCTTGCCAGCAACAAGACTCCATATAACTGGTGGCATGAAGCCCTGACCTTCTCCAGCTTTTCCTGGTGGTCAAAGCCACACACGGGTTTCCCTAGCCATGACAGAGGATTTATTGTCACCAAGGAGAGACAATTCCGAGCTCCTGAGATTAAAAACTGGCGTGGCCACCTGCTGATGCCTTCTCCTCATGCCTTCTCTCAAATACCCGTTGCCGTACTCAAGATGGTGTGAGGTTCTTTACTAAAAGGTAGCTCTAAGCCCCAAAACTAGGCTGAACGGAGCAACCTGCCCGGTGCGAGTTCAGTCTTTGCCGTTAATAATGTAAAGTGCTCGAGGGTGAAGTGGCAGCTGCTCTAACCCTCCCGTGCTCCCCAGCTCAGCCAGCTTGTCTTGAGTAGCTGTTACGTATGTGGTGCAGTTGAACATTGATCTGTCCTTGAGTTTTTAAGGCTAAGTGTGTTAACTATTAAGGTGTCGATGCTTTGCTGTCTACATCTGATGTTTCCTCCTTGGTAGCTCAGCCCATACGCAGGTGCTAAATGCATCTCTGTCTGCCTCCTAGTATCTTCACAACGATAAGAAGCTGCTCCATGGAGATATCAAGTCATCCAATGTGGTGGTTAAAGGTGACTTTGAAGCCATAAAGATCTGCGATGTCGGCGTGTCCCTGGCCCTGGATGAAAACATGACCGGTAGGTTGGGCTGTCAGGAGGGGACACGAGTGTTTGGCTTTCAGCACTTGGCCTTGTGAGCGGAGAACATCTGAGCACTCACATTCCTGCTGCCTTGGAGGACAGGACTTGTGGTCTTGTAATGTTTGCTCTGCGTGTGGGTGAAGACCATTAAGCAGCTCCCTTTTGAGCCTGAGGGCAAGTGGCCGTCTCCGTTCTTCCCACTTTTCCTCTAGCAAGGAGGTAGGACCCTTTCCAGTGCAAAGAGCTGCCCCTAGCTCAGCGTCCTGCCAGCAGGAGGAATCCCGGCACGAGGAATACGGGACCAGGCCCCGCTGGCCGCCCGTGAGGAGATGCTCTTGCCAGAGAGTTAAGTAAACGCATCTTTCTCACGGGGCTGGAAGGAGGCGTGAGCCAAACGCAAACATTATAAAAGCTTTGTGTAAATGAGAAGCAGATGCCTGATGGCGTCGCGGCTTGGCCGTGAACAGCAGGAATGTGTTTGGGTTAATTACAAGAACTCGCTTCTATGCCGTTTTCCGCAGCGCCTGGGCCTGCCGCAGCCTCGTAATTTATAAAGCTGCTCTCTTACGTTTTTATTAGTTGCTGCTCCCTTTTATGAGGAGCAGGAGAGCTAGCGGCAACGCCCCAGCACAATCTCCCAGAGAGGAGTGTGGTTAAAGCATCAGTTTTGGGGCAGGAAGACGTCCTTTTGCTTCAGCCCGATTTTGGCTTTGCCTCCTCAAGTTCTTAAGGAGACAATATCCACCTACCTCGCAAGGGATGCAGGTCCCGGTCCCTGCGGAGCGTTTGGGAATGTCGGCATTTGCTTCTCCTCGCAGGCAGGGCTGGTGAAGCACTTGGTTGTCTGGACTCTCCTGAGGCTAAATAACTCGCGAAGATCTTAAATTAAACTAGCAAGAGCTTGACTTGTGCTGAAGAAAGCTAAGTGATGGTGTGGCCAGCAGGAGGTACTGTGGTGTGGGGAGCGATGGGGCCAGGCCGGCTCCGAGAGGCTCTGGGAAGGGGAGGCCCGACCAGCAAGCGCTTCTCTCCCTGCTCTTGCATCCCCAGAGGAGCAAAGCTGAGAAGTGGAAACGCCTGCATAAAACACAGTCACTCGTCTCTTCCTTGGAGGCTTCCTCACAGCAGGGATTAAACCACAGAGCACATCGGCTCCGGCCTCTCGCTCCAGCTCTCGGATGCGAGTTTAGCCTCCGAGGGGCTCCGATGTGAGCGGGAACGCTTGGAACGGCCCCTGGGGAGGGCTGTGCCCCGTGCACCGCGTTTGCGAGCCCCAGCGCTAACCGAGGCCCTCGTTTCCTTGCAGTGAGCGACCCGGCCACGTGCTACATCGGCACCGAGCCCTGGAAGCCCAAGGAGGCGCTGCACGAGGACGGCGTCATCACCGACAAGGCCGACATCTTCGCGTTCGGGCTCACGCTCTGGGAGATGATGACCCTCTCGGTGCCCCACCTCACCCTGGGAGATGACGGCGATGACGAAGGTTGGTCTTTATTTTTTGCCAGTTTGTTGTGGGCTGCTGAGCGACTTCCATTCATAGAAGTGTTTTATTTTCCTAGTGGAATTGAGCTTTACGGTTCACGTGAGTACCACCAAAATGGCCAGTGTTGTGTGTTTGCGAGCCCTGGGGCTGGCACCCGTCACATCTGTCCATACAGCCAGAAATCCATCACAGCCCAGAGTCTGAATCTGTGTTGGGTTCTCCGGGGCTCCTTAAGGAAAAGGGAACAACCGCAGTGAGGGCTAGGGAGCAGCTGACTGTAGCCCTGTGCTTGGCCTTGCTGCCCCAAGGACTTTCCATGGCCCTGGTGCCCGTCAGCTTTGCCGACTGTTTTTGCAGGTGGCTGGGCCGCTTTCAAGTTTATTTGGCTTTTTTATTCTGAAAGGCGAGTCGATTAATGATGGTAACTAACAGCAGCGCGAGCCGACGCTCTTTGTAGGCGCTCCAGCTGCTCGTCAAAAGAGCTGGAGAGGGCTTGAAATTGGGCTGCTTGCCAGACTGCATCAGCGCCGTCCCCCACCCTGGCAGCGGGGCTGGAAGATGTCCCCGAGCTGCACTGCTGTCCCCTGAGGTCCCAGCAACGAGCTCGGGCCGCGCTCTGCGCCCGTCCAGGGCTGTCAGGGCAGCGGGGTGATGGATGCTGTTTAGTTAACGCTGCCACAATGTGGTCGGGACACCTTAAACTGCCATCGTGCTCTAAAGGAAGCGCAGAGCGACTCGTAGCGGAGGTTTTCGGAGAGGAGAGGCCCAGTGCGCTCGTGGTCGGAGTTCAGTGAGGCTGGTGCCGGCCCCAGGGCAGGCAGGGGACGTTCCCTCCTAGGCTGCTGTCTCCATAGGGGTAATTCGGCTTTATCCTGGAGGGAGAAGCGAGGAGGATCCAGTTTTAAAATAAGCACCTTAAGTCAAAGGGGAAAAATAGAGCAAACAGAAGCGGGGCTTGGGGCTGCACGACGAAGGGAGGGCGGCTGGTTAAAGCAGCAGCCTCAGTACCTGGGAGGCAGGAGCCCTGATGAGGGATGATGGGCGCCCAGGGGTAAAGTTGCTGGGGCCAAGGGAACCAAGGTTGATCTTGGGCGAGTGAGGGTCCAAGTCCAACATTCAACAGTCTGCGTTTTCTACAAAAAAAATAAGGGGGTGGAAAGGAAGGTTAAAGGTGCAGCAGAAGCCCTAGGCGGTTGAGCGGTGCCGTTACAGCCACGTTGTGTCCTTGGCCAGACGCCTCCTTCGATGAGGACGACTTCGACGAGGACGCCTACTACGCGGCGCTGGGCACCCGGCCGGCCCTCAACATGGACGAGCTGGACGCCTCCTACCAGCCCATGATCGAACTGTTCTCCGTGTGCACGGGTGAGGAGCCGCGCACGCGCCCCTCGGCCGCCCAGATCGTGCAGGCACTGGAGACTGCCCTGCCCCTCTACCCTTCCAGTGGGTGAAACCTTCCCTGGGTGCCTCCACCAAGACTAATTTCTTTGAGAGAGAGAGAACCCCTGCTCTAGCACTACTTAATCTCAAGGACAGGCCTGGGTGCCTGGGCCTTGTGACCTCCCTCCAAGCTGCACTTAAGTCCTTTGGGGCCCCCTGCTCCCCGCTGTAAATAGAGTAACATCCCTTGTACGTGTCTGTGTTAGCTCAGTTGTTGCTGTTGTGTCTTTTTTTTCCTAACTGAAAGGTCCAAAATAAACTTCTTTCCCAGAAAGGCGGAGAAAGGGCTGGTGTTTTCCTACCACCTCTCCCCCAGGGGCTGCTCCTCGCAGGGTGGCAGCGGGTGCTGCGCGGTGCAGACCCCAACTGCCCTCAAGCAGGTGGGCACCAAACGGAGGAGCAGGGTGAGCTCGGAGCAGGACAGGGCCCTGGGCTGCCGAGGCCAGGGGGAGGCCGCCTGCAACAACAGGGTGGGTCACAGGATTGAGCAACAGGAACAGCCTGTGGAGGCCGTTCAAGAAAAACTTACTAGGGCATTAGGAAAGCAAACAGGGCTAGGTTAGAAAAGCTCTGACTCACAGCTGGAGAAAGGCTAGATGAGAGCCTGCACAGAGCCTTTGCTCCTACACTTCCTTCTGCCTCCTCTTCTAGCCCCTCTTTGGAGCTCAAGGTGAGAGCGAGAGCCTCCTCCCCCACCTCGCCTTTCAAAGATTTGGGTGAGTTTGGGCTATTTTTCCCCCATTATGGTCACACAAGCAAGTCGAGGCAATTGAGGTTTCACAGTTTATTGAACAGACACTGCCAGGACCAGCTTCCCTGCCCCAACCACCCCCCTCGTCACACGCTGCAGCCCAGGACTTTAGAACAGCTTTACGGCTGCTCTTGCTCACCCTCTTTGCACAAATTTGCAGCCACCTGCTCCATTCTCAGGCCTCTACTCCAGACAAACTCACCTCACTCTCCCTGCATGTTTAAAGCACTGAGTTAGAGGCAGCTTTTGTCCCTACCCTGTCCCTCAAGCCCCAGGATGGAGTTAAGGGATGGACAAGTTGCACAGCAGTCCCCTAGTGCAGCAGGCACAGAGCTCTAAGGTTAAGCAGCCACTCAGGAACAAGAAACATCTTTATATTAATAGAACCTTTAAAGAAATTAAATTACAATAAAATTTAGATTCAGAATAAACATTTTAAAACACTATCTAGCTGATATCCAAGCAAGCTTTCGGTTGCTTGGCTTCACAGCATCCATTAAAATATACAACAGTTCTGTACAGAAAGTGACCCACCTCCTTGCTCCCAAGACAGAGAGAGGAACTAACGCTCAGTAGGAAAAAGCAGTTTGGCCCAGGAACAACACTTAAAATGTTATTTTAAAAACAAATTGCTTTAGATGAATGAATAAACTGAGCTTTGATTCAGCTTACGCTAGCTGATGCGGGTTGATTATAACAAATAAAATTGTAAACAAGGAAGTTGGGGGTTTGGCAGTATTTCGTCGCAAAGAGCTTGCCATCTGGTGTTGGGTCAGAGAAGGCGATTTCGTCCGTGCTTAGGTAACAGCCGTACATGAATGTGTTCCTGGAAGAGAGAACAGAGCAGGTAACTGGCATTTTACGCACCCTGTAAAACATTCCACCTCGGAGAGACTCTCCAGGCCCTTCTCCCAGGAGATGGCTTCACTTATACCCTTGTTTTCAGCCCAGAAGGGAGGGGGGTGAGATGCCACTTTGCTCTCTTGGATTCTGGAGGAATGTTAAGATTAGCAAAAAGGGTACACAAGATAGTACAGTCGGAGAACACCCTCGCACCCCTTACAGCCGTATCAGGGCTCAGATTCAGGGCCCAGGGCACCCCACCTAGGGGGGTCCTGGGCATCTAGAGGTCCCTGAGGTCCCTCTGGCTCCTATTTCTGGCAAGCCAAGCACCAGTCACAGAAGAGAGTAAAGAGAAATCAACCTCTGGCTGGTGAACCTTAAGGATACTGAGCTGTGTTTTACAAACGCACAGTGAGCAGATGCTACCCGCAGAGACCGTGTGTACGACTCAGGGCTCGCAGACTACGATTAAGTTTCCATATTCATGCATGGGGAGCCTTCCCAAAAATGCTCTTTTCAGCTCCATCAAAGCTGCATGCACTTGAAGCGCTTGGAGTTTCCCACCTGGAAAAACTCAAGGCTTCAGGCACATCAATTTGTTCAATTAAGAAAATAAATTCCTTTCCAACTGAAATAACTTTTCTTTAAAAGTCCTGTCAATGTAGCTCTGTGTTCCTGTTACACCCAGCACTTTATAACTTGGCTCACACTCATGTTATGTATTTTTATGTTTTCATGTGCCATTTTGTGTCAATACTTGATGTGTATTTTTGCGTTTTGTGCGTCAAGTTAGGTATTTTTAACCCATCCACTTGATACCTCTTCACTAGCAAGTGAGGATTTCAGACTTGCTTAATGATACAAATCTATATTTTTCCTTTGGGGAACTAAGCACCCATGTTATTCTAAGCGCTTTTTTTTCTGTGATCCTCGCCTTCCCCTCAAGAACAAGCTGGAGCCCTGATCTTGATCCCCGAATCCGCGCGGTGCCGGGCTCCGTACCTGGCCGCGTCCACCATGCGCCGCGCGACGCCCTTCCTGCGCGCGAGGCTGAACACCCAGACGCGGCTGATGCCGCACAGGGCGGGCTCGGGCTCGGCGGAGCAGCGCCAGGCGCGCTGGGGCTGCAGCACGTCCTGCCCGGGGGCCTGCACTGCTCCCGGCTCCGACAGCACCCGGAAAGCCTGGCAGGGACACATGGATTTGTGATAGACTACTCCTTCCTGAAGGGACGTACAGCAGCCACTATATAACCCTTGAAATTTTGCCCCTTGCCCATACAATTAACACCAAGTACCTGTTTGATCGATTCGGCCACTAAACATCCAACTATCATCTTCTCGTTGGACACAAACAGATAGATTTTGGTCTTGGCTGGGCAGTTCAGTGTAACTTGCTTAAATCCTAGTTCATTATCTACTATTTCTCGCACATCTTCTGCCTAAAGAAAACAAGAACAGTTACGTGAGCACTTAACGTGCACGTTCTTCGACTCAGAGTGAATCCTGACAGAAACGGGGTTTGTTCCCCCAATATATTTCTGTGGGGGCCCAAGACAAGGCTTCATGGTGCAGCTGCAGGATGCTTTGCACCTCCCTATGATACCAGGGTTCGTGCTGCCCATGTAGCTAGTCTTGCATTTCAGTGCCTACTATTTAGGAATAGTCTCTTCAGAAGCAGTTTTTAAGCAGGGGGCTTAATAAGAAGAAATCCTGTAGCACAGCAACCACCTCCTTACAGACAGGCAAATTAAAGCACAGGTGTCCAAAACCTGCTTTTCTCCATCAAAGTCCATATAAAAGGAGTCTCTGCAGCTACAGAGAGCAGTTCTTTGGACAAAGTGGTTAACTTTCCTTGCCCTGCCGTCCGCAGCAGTGTTTTCCAGCTTGTGCTGTACTGAGCCAATGACACCAATTAGATTGGGCAGAGCATCTCCATCAGCGACCTCGTGCTGCTCCATCCCCTGGGGGGCACAGCTGTGCCCCACCCCATCCCTAAGGCTGCTCATCCCATTTCTTGCTGCAGCAATTTCAGTGCCAGGTAACAGATGATTCGCTCACTGCAAACAAGTGCATTTATATAAAAGCCACAACAACTACCCACGTAAATAAACAAACGCAGATCCCTCATCCTCACTGCAGCAGAGATCAGGTTATGCTGGGCATTTAAGAGCAAGAGTTTGGGCACTGGGAGCGGAGCTGCTGTTCCTCTCCAGGGGAACAAGTCCAAAGCAACCTGGATTGCTCCAGTCCAAGCTGTCACGCTCCCACCCAGCTCTCCTATTCCCTCCTGTGCACTGGCAAGCAACACATGGTCATGCACACTGAGGTAGTCTGTGGAGCTGAGCCAGCAGAAAGCTAACCCAGGACAAGCCCGGACTGAGAAACGGCACCTTCTTCACTGCGTATTTTGGGTCGTCTGGAAGAATCAGTACAATTTTCCCATCCCAGAACTCTGCCACAACTCGCTCTTTCTTCCAGCCCTGCCAAGGAAAAAAAATAAAAAGAAACAAAAACAAACAAGTCAGTGATCTAGCAAGAGAGAGAAAGTGATTCAGTGAAAACTTTGGCAGATGAAGGTGTAATTTGAACCACCAGTTCGCAGGAAGAAAGTCAAGTCACATTTATCAATGTGATGAACACAGACAGTTGCTGGGATTTCATATAACGCATTTCAACCTCCCCTTTGGACAACAAAACCTCTTCTGCAGCTGCCTTCACTTTGTACCTGAATAATACGCACAACTTCCTCCACTGTTCTTTAGCTCCCATGCAAATGCAACCTTTGCCTCACCACATATCTGAGTCCCTCGAGGAATCTCTCGTGGTGCTGGATGTGCTGGGCTTCATCCTCTGGGCTAGCAGCTGTGTAGATCATGCCGCACGACTTGCAAATAACAGCCCCGAAATGCTTCTGCCCAGCATCCTGGAGAGAAACAGAGTCAGCTAAGCAGGAGCAGCAAGTATTCTGAGCAGCTGTTCAAACAAATAGCCAGCTTAGGAATTAGGTGAAGAGTTAGGTATAGGAACAGCTAAAGACTCAAATATTTGGTTTCATTTGAGTTTGAAAAGAAGACAAGCTACTGCTTATTTGCAGAACATTTTAAACTATGCAACATTTCCTTACTCAAGGCATTACGATAAATCTGTTACTTTGAACAAGCCTTGAAATCGGTTCAGCAAAAAACCTTAGATAGCTTGTGAAAAAAGACTATTGTTTTCCTTATCTGGAAAAAAAAAAAAAAAAAAAAGCTCTGCTTTGTCAGGACCCAGGGAGGGGAAGAGAAGGCACTAAATGTCACTAAATGATGGGTATCCTGTAATTCCTGCAAGTGATTTTAGACAACAACCAGGAACAGCTGCTTAACAGGCAGCCATGAACAGACCTAGGTTTCAGGCTAAACTCTTAGTTACAGATGACTCTAGGAGAAAAACAGAAAAAAAAAAAAGAAAAAGAAAACAAAAAGAGGGTGAGGGGAGAAAGCACATTCCTGCTTTGGAAGAGCCCTTGCTGACACCAGGCATTTGCACTGTGGTTGCAGACTGTGCTGACTACGCTCACACAGCGGGCCACCAAGTCGTGGGAAAGGAAAAAGAGTCAAACTGACTGACGCCTATAGCATCCATACCGCCTTGCTGGAGTTTTCTTTCTTTCTTTTTTTTTTCTTCCCCTTTCCTCTAATATCATGTTCCATAAACCTCTTATTGCTTCTGAAATGTAAAAACGTGTTAGTCCCAGGGAAACCTTAAAAATGTATTTCCCAGCTACTCCTACTATCCTAGCATCTGAATTTCTGGAAAAAGAATTTATTCAATACTCAAAGTTGAGGATAGTGCTGAATATGTTAATCACTGTCCCGTTACAGTCATTGCAATGTAACTTGTTTGAGGTTTATATGACAAGAAACGTAGTTATTGCTCAGCCTCAAGACATATTTCTCATTTCTTCACTACTGTAGTCCCAGGCCTCCCAAAGGACCCAGGACACCCCAAAGGGAACCTTACAATTATCATCTGATCTTTGGAGCGTTTGCAGAGCTCTTTCGTCTTCTTGCTTTTCTGCAGGTTGAGAGCCAATTTGGCAGGTGGGTTGGATCCACATGGAGTAGCTGATTCCTCCAGATTGCCCTGCGTCCTGAAAAGTCATTTCGGAGATAATTTAGTCATTTCACACAAAGGTTCAAACTGCAAGTTGGATAGCCAAGACAAAGCAGCTGCATTTATCAGAGAATATCCCAACTAAATCAGACTCAGCAAAGCCAGTTGCCTGCGATGCCAAGTCCTCCAGAGGAAATGTGGGCTGCTTCAGGACAAACAGCAGTTGTACAAGGAGAGTTAAATAACTCTTATCAAGCACCTCTATCATTTCCCAGATGTGCTTTTTCAAGGACATTGGGCCACTACCACTAGCCGTAACTCAGCAGTTCCTTAAGTCGTCAAAGGGATACACAACAAAAACTGAGAAATTCGAAATCCTAGCAGAGCAGCGTGGCCGCTAAGTGCCGCACAATACCATTTCAACAGGAAAACTGAACTGCAATAACCAGTGGGGCACTTTCATACAAGGCACACGAGAATTTTGGACTGTTCTGGCCAACATTTACTGCAGCTTTGTCTGAAGGCCACACTCTGTGTGGGCTCCCAGGACCATTTTCCCACCCATTGTCTGCTTCATCTCCGCAAATCCAGGACCTTCCTGCTAACAGCACTTGGAGACAGAGAGATCCACAGCATTTCTGGAAAACTCCCCTGGTTCTGGAGGCAAAACCAAGAGGATTTTTCATATAGCTACAGATCCAGATGCAGTCTTCATATGAATTTGTAAATTTATAACATGGGCTTGAGCTACTGGGAAGTACATATTAGTTATTAATAATTACACAGTATTTTTCTAACATTACCCGTAGATCCTTGCATATAAGGGGGCATTTCCTACGCAATCCTAAAGTGCTATTGAACCACAAAACTTAACCCCAAACTAATTTAGAGATACAAAACCAAACACTTTCTCAATTCAGATTCTAAGGAGAATTTCCAAAGCAGCAACTTCAAATAGGAAAAGTTTGTGCTCATCACTTCCCAAGAGACGACAGCAAATCCAAGATCGATTCTTAGTTAATTGCAAACACTGGCATTTTCACATCCTCCAGAGTCCCACTTGCACCACGGAAGGTATTTGAAAAGCCACACGATGAAGCAAAGCAAACGCTGCAATCGGATCTCTCTTTCGACACTTCTCCGGGGCAGAAGACTACAACAGTATGACAAATTTTGGAAGGTTTATTTTGGCTCTTTCAGAAGTCATTTCAACTGTTTATGTTCACAATAAACCAGGCTCAGAATGTTTTTGTTGCTAGCAAAACGTATCAAGAAATTGAGTCAATAAGGGAGACGGAGTAATAGCTCTGGTTCTTGTGTGAGGAAACAGAAGTCTAAGAGAATGGCAGCAAATTAACTGAAGAAATAAACTGTTTGGAAGCATGGACAGAGGTTAGTACAACTATACAAGCAAAACAGTCCTTTTGTCTGCAAGTAATTAAGCAGTTTGTGCACAATTTACATACTTGTGTTTCACCTACTTCATGCTAAATATCAAACACAACCCAACAGACTTAGAAAAGACCCACTCAGGGGCACATGGGCAAGTGGAAGAGATAAGTAGATGCTTCTATTAATTCTTTTTACCCATTTTTATTATAACTTGTGTCTTGTCTCCGGCAGCTAGATCAAATGGCAGAAGTTTTGAGCACACTGTTGCCTGGCGCTGCTGTATGAAACTTCTCAGGAAGGGAATGCAACATAAAAAGCAGCTCACTAGTACCTCAGATCTTCACATTTCAGGTGTCTTCTCTACAGCAGTACATTTTACAGAGATGCTTCCCAGAGTGCAAACCCTGAAGATGTGCAGTGTCTAACACTGAACAACTGTAATAATGACAAAAACATACCTAAGGAAAAGGTAATATAGAACAGCAGTGAACCTGATGGAAAAGTAGCATCAGTTTGACACTGTAATCAAAGAATATTGCAGAATACCAGGACAAGGAAAGTAAACAGACTGGCTGCTGATGAACATGTAATAAAATTAGGAATATACCTTGTTTGCTAATTGCCTATAGTTCAAAATTCAGGTGGAACTTCCTGTGTTTCAGTTTGTGCTCGTTGCCTCTTGTCCTGTCTGGGCCTTCTTGGCCACCAGGGCACCCTGCTGGCTCCTGGGCACCTTGCTGCCCACCAGGATGCTCAGGTCCGCAGAGGTGCTCTGCAACAGGTCAGCCCCAGCCTGGACAGAGGTGCAGATCCCAAGCTCTGCCTTTCAGCAGCTTCTCAAGCCACCTCACTGCCCTCTCACCTCACCCACACTGCCCAAGCAACGTTATGCTGCATTTACCAGTCTGAATAAAGAACAACCTGTTTTGACAACTCCAATACGTAATCGGAAAGTAAGTAAAGAAACACTACAGGCCCAAACGGCATCAAGGCTGCATCGTTCTTGAACATACCCAGAATCAGTCCCCTATCTCTGGCAATCAATATCATGAATGCTAACAACAGCTAAGAGAAAAGTACCATTACTTCCTTTTCAGTTGGAAAAAAGTGAGGTCCATTAGTTCAGCAATATGTCCAAATTCACCACAAAATGCATTAAAGACAGGGAGAAAGGGGTAATTCCTTATTTTCATCCTATTAGCACCATAAACCAAGCAACATTAACCTTTCATCTTCTTCACACACAAAAAAAAACACCGCATAGGTTCTGAAAGCTTCTGAGAATTATTTCTTTTGTCTTGACACACTGGCACAGCCAGGGAAGCTATTGTTACTTTTAGAACGAGTACTATTATTTTTTTCATAATGATTCTGCAGATTCTGCACTTCTGATCACTCTGGAAGTGTTTGCAAAGTTAACCTACCTTTTCTTGCTGGCAGAAGGTGCACTGAATATAGGGTAGACAACAGCAGTTGAAGAGGATTCTGGAAAAGATTAGTAAAGTTATCATGGTTTAAAATAATTTTTAGTTATAGATCATATGGATATACGGAAACAGAAATTTAGGAATCAATGAAACTGATGTGAGACACAATGATGAAATCCTGGACTCCTATATACAACAGCTTACAAAAAGAACAATATTTTACCATATTATGGTGTCAACAACTTCCTGTATGTGACTGACAACCAAGAAAAGTTACCTTCACTCCACTTAATTGACTTTGATCAGGTTATCCTACACTTTACTCTCTCACACTGTAATTCTGAACAATTATATCAAATTGGCTGCTGCGATAGAGTAGTGTTTCCTTGGCTATTTATAAAACTATTATAATAAATAACATTAAATCAGGCATAGGGCTCCACTCCTATTTTCCATTCCTTTGGCTAAAACTGCCTTTCTTCATCTTGGAGAAGGTGGAAAAAAAGCACGGACTGAGAGCTAGGTTACAGTGTACAAGATGCACGTCTGGGGATAATTTCGCAAAAGTGGTAAGGAAAGACATGAAAATTATTAGTTACCAATATTTTCCCTCCAAGGACAGAAAGCTTAGTCGCTGGCTGCTTGCTGCTCTTGTAATATTTTGACTGCATGTAGACAAAGACTCCTTAGTAACAACAGCAAACACGTACATAAGCAAAAAAAAAAAAAAAAAAGGAGGTCCTAATAGCCTCCCAAAAACATACCGTAACATCAAACCAGTTGCTTTTAGGAAACAGGACACCCCAAAAATGTCTCTTGATAATATCACAAATGGAACAGGAGTCTTGAGGATACTAATACTTGACAAAAAACATAAGACTTCATGTAAACGCAGGATGTTACCAGGCCCAGACAGCACTTGGAACAGTGACAGTAAGTGTTGTCCAACAGGACGATGGTGTCAAAAGCTTCAGGAATGGAATGAGGAAAGTTTTTCCTGACAGGTTAGGCTGTAGTCATTGAGATTTCACAGACAAATCCGTTTTAATATTCAATGATGCGGCTTGGGAACAGCTACAGGTGGAGAAAATGAGGGAGTCTTGCAGTAAAGAGGTGGAGATAATGGAAAGAAATGTGGCTGGCAGCAACAGAGTAAATGACTCCTTGGAACAAGAGGAGGAAGTTCGGCAGAGAAACGGTGACCTTCAAGAAAATAAACTTCACTGAGTTCCAAAGAAATCGGATAAATCAGTTCTCATGGGAAGCAAGTCTAAAGGGGAGAAAAAAAAAAAAAAAAGCGAAGGAGTGCTGGCAGCTTCTCAAGAAAATGATTAAAACCAGATGTGCAATTTACCCCAGCACAGAAGAACAGAATTAAGAGACAATTACAGCTAAATCGTAAGTTCTTCACCAGCTGAGAAGTAAGGAAGAATATGGGGAAGAGAAATTAGGGGAAAGCACAGCAACAACATGAAGGATTGGAATCAAAAATGCCAAAACGCAAAGTGAAAAGGCCACAGCAGCAAGAACGCAGTCTATAATAGGAAGCAAAAGACCAAGTGTCTGCTTGGCCTTCCAGAGGGGCAGGCTAAAAGGAGGGAACACTAAAACCGTTGATAACACTAAAACCGTTGATAAAGTAAGACAAAAATATTTAATATCTTTTTTAGTATTGTCATCAATATCAATTTTGTCATCTTAGTTGTGATCAGCTGTGACTGTGTTATCATAGCTAATACACAAAGGAGGGTTATCAACTTGGCATGGCCTAAAGAAAGATGTAAAGACAACAATTAAACAAACATTTTAAGATGGAGGAAAATGGAGAAAACAGGAAATGGGTGAGCATCAGGAATAAAGAATTTAATGAATGAAATGGAAGAAGGAATAATATATGCTTCTAGGTTTGTTAACAATAGCTATCAGATAGCAGCAGTTAAAAAATCTAATTTAGAAAGGATTCCTATATCAAAATTCTCAGAAGTAAGTAGACCGAAACAAGGATAAGTGGAACTACTAAAGAATAAACAGGTGCAAGAATTGAAGATAGGGACCAATTCTCTGGGCAGCAGCTGTGCGTTAAATACTCAGGTTCTTGTGCACCTGAAACAAAGTGCATGTGGCAAAAACACAGGGCTTCTCATGGCAACGTGCACAGCAGCACTGCACGTGAGACCTGAGCTGCCCCCTGCTGCTGCTCTCTGCCAGTAGGGGCAAGATATAGCTCAGCCTGGACAGGAAAACAAAACAGATACCTAAAAAATAAAAATCACAAATTAAAGGAAACCTAAAAGAACTGAGTTAATTTAGCCTGGAGAGAAATTAATGTGGAGAGATACTAAGTTTTAAATATTACAATAAGTATTATAACTTCTCAAATCCCCCTGTGAATGAGGTAACCAGTAAGGTGAAGAGGAAAGATAGGTTAGATATCAGGATAAATATAAATTTATGTATTGTTCAACATTAAAACAGATTTGTCAGGGAGACTGTGGAATCTCAGTTGTTACTGCCTAACCTATTAGAAAAAAAGAAAAATATGTAACTTAATAGTTGGTCCTGTTGGGGAGAAGATAATCTAAGACTTTAAATCCCATAAAACTCTTTCCACTTCATCTTCTTACAGTAACAAAAGGCACACACCAAGTCACACACAGTCAGACTCACCTTTCTTAGTCCCCTTACATGAAGACTGACTTGAAGGAACAACCTCCTGATCATCTGAATCACAGGCTACAATTTCATCAGAATCCTATAAATTAAGGCACAGTTTTAGGGCCAAAAGGAAACTCTGCGTGTGATTTTGTAACTACTGCCTGAAAAGTGTATCAAATATAGTTCAGGTGTGATCTTCAGAAAAAACATTAAATAGTATTATGAAATGTTACTAATGGTTGTATTTTTCAACAGCAAAACAGTCTTAGTAGACTACCCATTGTTATTAATGTAGTAACTCAATGGTGAATTGATTCTCTTGCCGTTGCCTCTTAGTAAATCCACCCCCCCAAAAAAATCTTAAACACAGATGTTGTTATTACTTCCCCAGTTTAGCATTTCTGGGGCTCTGCTTCATTTTCTGCCTAGAACTATGCAACTTCAAAGCTTTTGGAAGCCTCCATCAAATATTCAATAAAAATGAAAAAAATGAAAGCTTGCCAAGTTGATTTTGCCTTAAATGCTTTTTTTTTGTATGTGACTAATATTTCCTATCTCATCAGGAACTCAGCGAGTCATTAGGTAAAAGCAACTGGCTCTGCCACAAATGAGCTGAGACTAGACTGGCCTATATCGATTTTGCCATTTCGCAATAGCAGAGTCACTGTGTTTCTTTTTGGTGCACTCTTCTTGCAAATATCCTCCCAGAAATAGTTTGCCAATGCAAAAGCAGCCACAGCAGACCCAAATATTTTCAAATTGTAGTTTGTTTTACTGCATGTGCAAGATGAGATTGCACAAGCCAACATTCGTCTTCTATTAATGCTGCATTGTAAAAGCAAATTCATAATCAAATCAGGCACGCGAGAGGTTACTAATACAGAGCAGGTGAACAAAGCGAGCCATAAATTTTCCTTTATTGGGCTAATGCAGAAATATTAGTCCTGTACACATTAGTCCTATTAAAAAAAATGTTCCCACCTTTTCACTGTTTCTTTTCAATGCCAAATATGAACTACTACTAATGTATACCCATGTCTCTTCCTATTTCCATACACTTTAAGATGCCAGAATGCAACAGCAAAATATGGCATTAAAAGTAATGAAATACTATGAAAAGCTGTTCCAATTTTATGTTTTAGAGCTACGCTCATTCCAGGGCCACCCTTACCTTTCACAGTTAGGCACCAAGTTACAAAGCAACATCCACATCCCAAACTAAACAATTCTCCAGCAAATCATAAAATTAAAAGTGAGGTCTGGTGAGAATTAACTGGTTGGCAATGAGCTAGACTCATTTCTAAGTTTAACCATTCCAACACTGCTAGATATATTTGCACAAGAATTAAAAGTATATTTTAAAAATATATGCTTTCACCTTTTTTTTTTTTTCAGTAATTATTTTGACAGAGGTTTCCTAAAAATGGAAAAGGATCCCAGCAAACCACTTGCCTATCAAGCACTAGGAGCGTAAAAATAAATTTAAAAAATTGCTTGTCCTTCAATAATACAGTATGATTAAAATTCTTCAAATACAGACCAACTCAATAAACTCATTATTGAAGCTTGGGCTTAGCCTCACTTCCTTGACTAAGTGCACTGCAGAACTGGCACATGTGGTTTCTAACAAGAGAACAGATCAAAGATCAAAGCCTGGGAGCCTCCCTCAAATTATTGCACTGGCTGTGCCAGCAAACAAAAATCTTACGATGCAGAAGAAATCTCTAAATAAAGATCAATTTTGCTTTTGCTGACCAGCTACTTCACTTGTTAAGAGTCTTAACGCCAAGAAAAGGTAAAGGACAGGGGGATCTTCAGAGAGTGTTGAAGAAGAGCACTTAAGAACTCTCTCTTCCTCCAACTTTGAGGAAGTATCTTTTTTCTTTTTGGAGAAAAAAAAAATGTTTAAAAAATTCTTTTCCAGCTTTGCACTTGATGGTGGAATAAAAAACAAGAATAAAAAAATACAGATTAGTTTTTGCAAAACACCACTCCAAAAGCTTTCCTTCCAGATATCACAAATGGAATATTTCACCGGGCTGTTCAGTAGCAATAGATGGGGATGACAACAAGACGTTGCTAGATGTTTGCTACAGTTTTATGCCTTCATAAGGCAGGAACAAATAAGTTTTCTGTAAAGGTTTTCTTAGGCCAGAATCACTAACACATACCCCTGATTGCTGAATGACGAGAGTTATTCTGGCTGCTAAGCCAGTTCAGTGCATGGCACCCAAAAAGCTGCACCCGCCTCGGTCATTCCTCTACCTACCACGTTCTCTGCATCAGTAGCTTCCCCAGGAGGAGGTTTTGAGGTACAAAACTGAGCCTGGGCAGGGCTGCTGCTGTTTTGCTGCAGAGATGCCTTTCCTTCCGAAACGCCACCTCTCTCTTCATTTTTGAGGCTTGTAAATTCCTCCCTGCGTTCTTTTTCCTTCTTCTGAGGCACAGAAATCCTTCTCAATGCACCGCCAGCTTCGGGATCTTTGTGCGTGTCCCCTGAATTAGGCTGATTAGATGTCGGCAACGTGGGCTGATCCTTTCCTTGTGAAGTCATGGGGAGACCCTGGGGGGCTTTATGGTCTACAGGTAGTTTTTTAGAACCAGAGCGTGATTTCTTTCTGGCTGAAAAGAACGCTGCTCCCGACTGGAGTTTCAGAGCAGGTTTAACTTTCATGCTCAGGACTCGGAAAGGCGCATCCATTTTCTTTTTAATTAGGGAATTCACATTCTCTTTCTCTGCACTGGGCTTACCAGGTGGTAGATCTCCCTTCACCTTCTTAAGCTTTTTGGGAGGAGCTTTGCCCTGTCTGGAATTTGTCGTACGCTTGGCTGGTCTCAAGCTTATGTTCCTGCTGAAGTTCACCTGGGTCTTCTCAGTCCTGCTGGCAGTTGGCAGATTTTCATCATTTTTCTTCTCGCTGAGAGACAAGTTCTCATTCAATTGCTTCCTCTCAAGAGGAGTGAGGTATTGCTTTTCCTTCCTATAAAAGGACATCACGGGCACGACGGCCTTATACGAGGCAGCAGCTTTTGGGGATAGTTTGGAATCCGAGAACTCCTCGTATGCAGCTGTGGGGACACTGGCTGTCTGGAGGGGGGATTTATCCAGCTTCCTTGACAGTGGGGACTTTGGGGGAATAGCCTCATTTTCTTTTTGATCATCACTGGAACTAGATGACCATTTTATCTGAGAAGCAGACCAATGATTTCTCGATTTCTTGAGTGGAGACAGATCTTCAGCAAAGTCTACAATCAGTTTTTTCACTGGGGTCACAAATACTAAGGATCCACTACAAGGAGAAAAAAAAAAACAATCAAAATACCATCTGTGCTATGGGAAACCTTCCAGTAACCACTTTGCGTAAATAATACTGAAGCTTAGTTCAATACAGTTTCTTCTATTAGTACGTACCCTGTAACCAACACGAACAGGGATCAACACAGGACATACGAATTTCTTGCCATTCAGGCCATTTCTTTTTTAAAGAACTAATCTCTTTTCCTACCTAAGCTTCATAAGTGCAGGGAAACAAGAGCCATTTCATTTTCTGGAATGCTGCTGACATAGTCAGTGCTGTCAATGATGAAGCAGAAGAAATGCTTGATACGTTTCAGACTAACCCCATCAAATGAGATTTGTGCATCTGTAAAAGATTCCTTTTCCTCTCCCTTCCACATCTGAATGATTGATAAAGTGGGGAAGAAAAAAGAAAAAACAGATTCCCACATTTTTTAATATCATTATCCAAAAAGGCAAAAGCCTTATACCACTCTGATGGCTATGTGAGAAGCTAAAAGTTTGTCAGTACCTCACTAAAATTATTTGAGCCAACTGGCCAAAAAAATATGTAGATATATACAGTTTATATAAAGGATACATTCAGCTGCTCTTCTTCCTGGCTGTGACATATTACATATGATTGCTTGGTTCCTAACTGAGCGAGGTGTTTCTTCACTAAGGAACAAAGCAGCGCTCACTTTCTCAAGTATGTGTCATTCTAATTCACAGACCAAACTTCACTCTTGGTCTCCACCCAAAAATATTTTTATGGGGGAAATGCAGGGCAAATATGAGAAAAATCTGTTCAGCTAGTGGTTTTGAAAGAACAAAAACCAAACTATTTTTTGAGATTTATAACTTTTGTTGTTGTTGTTCACAGGCAGCAGCTTCTCCCTTACCAGATTTAGGGTAAAAATAATAGATATTTTTTACTTGTGCACACATGTGCACATGTTTGTGTGTGTATATACAAATAAAGGATATCTTCTTTCTATTAACACTTGAGGAATATTTAGACAACCTGTGCAAAGTTTGATGTGTTCCTCAACTATATATCAAAAGCTTTCCAAGTGGGATTTTCCTCTGAAATAGTATTACAAAGAAAGGCAAACACCGGGGTTTTTATTTCTTAAGTTTCTTAACAGTTAGTTAACAACCACTTTCTGCTGTTTTTGTGACCTGCTTAGGGCTAGGAGCGAGTGTCATGTATATAGACATGCACTTTATAAAGGTGACTATGAAAACAAGATAACTTTCTTTTCTTTAAAATAAAAATAAAAAAAAAAAAGAAAAAAAGCTCCAATATACTAATTCAACCTAGTAATCTAGACCTGGAAGGTATGAAAACAGTGTAATAGCTTTTACTCATTTCTCAGTCTACATATTATGCTATTAGATTGAGATCATTTTTAACTTAGGGTTCCCTATACATTAAATGAAAACTTTCAAGCTGCTCAGTACAATATAAAGAATTAGTGTGTCCTTGCATGATAAACATGGGTGAATGATAGTGCATTTCATAACTACCTTAATATTTCTTCACTTTACCTTAAAGCTCTGAGAATTTCAAACATGTATTTTATTCTCAGTATGCAAGGAAAACATTAGAGAATTGTTTATGGAAAAAAAAAAAAATCAAAATAAAGAAATACTTTTGCCTAGTTAACATACCTATCAGTAGAACTACCCTTCCTTTTTCGTGGAGTGACAGTTGCCATATTTTCACCAGAGTGCCTGAAAAAAAAAACATTTTAAGTAGCCTGGAAAAGAAGGCTTAGTAAAGAAGGAAAAAGCACTGAAGGACTGAGAAAAAACATTGAATGGAAGCAGTTCAAGTATGACAGAGCATTAAAACTTCTGACAGAATGACAGAGATGAGAATAATTTGGGGTTATGTTTCAGCTGAGTTTAAGCTATAACAAGGTAGACACAGAAAGGATCCTCTGGATCCTGACCAGTCCTGTCATTGTGGACAAATGCACCATAAAGAAGTCCCCTTTCTAAACTGGAGTCAGAGAACTCAGAAATTAGTTTTTCCTTTTGAAAAGCTAATTTGAGAACTCACTGCTGTGGTTCCTATAAAAATACTTGCTCTCTGCCTACACATATTCACAATCAGCTCATTCCCTGGAATGTTTTATGTTGACATTTACCTTGAAGTGGAAAGAGCTTATTCCTCATGCTCTCACCCTGTGGGCCTAGAGAAAAAACTCTCTTGCCTCTCTTGCATTGCCAGATGCAATAAAGCAATTATTTAAACCTTCGTTATCAAGGTAACTTGGCATGTCCCATGATATTAATTTTTCTGGGGTGCTACTTGTGCAAAAAAGACAGCATCCCCAGGATCCTATCTCCAAGACAACTAATAACAGACATTCAAAATCTGCTTGAATAACTTATTTAATAACTTATTCAGAAATACACCAGTAGAGGGAGGTTCTCCACAACATGTGGGTGTTTATGCGCTGCCGCTTTCGGGAAGCGGTGACTGAGTGACCCGCGAGTGACAAGCTGTTTTGGGCCACAGCACAAGCCTTGGCAGGGATTCAAAACCACCAGCTGCACAACTAAATTAAGGGCTGTACGATTTCCAAACACAGCAGTGTTGGCAAGGAGGAATTACAAGGAAAGGTGGGCTATGCGACCTCGCACACGGCCAAGGGCGCTGGGAGCACAGAATAAGGAGCCCAGATTGCTACAGAATGAGATAGGAGATGTGGGAAGAGGTTGAGACTTAAAAGTTTCCCACTGTTAATCTGCGGATACCATAAGCTGTTCCAGGCTAACTTGTATCTCTGCCCCAGAAACTCCCGCTAATGCCCTGCACAACAAGGGGGTGCCAGACCCTCACCCTGGCACCTCATGGGCACCTACAAGCATCCTACACATTAGTCCCTTAAACAGTGCCCTTTGTACCTACACTCTGCATGGGGCCTGAGCCAAAGCAGTCCCTGTTGGACACTGTGCTAGGCTCAACCCAGCATCATCCCCCAGCCCCAAATAAACCCTGGACCTGGCACTACCCAGGCCCCCCTCACCCCACACCAGACCCCCCCCAACCCCAGCTTCCCACACACCTCACTTGACCCCCCCCAGCTCCCCACATTCCTCGCCCCACAGCAGACCCTGCCCCAGCTCCCCACACTCCTCACTACACACCGGTTCCCCCCAGCTCCCCACACCCCTCTCCCTACCTCAGACCCCCACACCAGCTCCCCACATGCCTCACCCCACACCCCACCCCCACAGCACCCCCAGCACC